>JAMKCH010001468.1:0-65388 GCA_023653785.1 Ophioderma brevispina
ATGCCCCGTTTCACGGGCATAGTAAGAAGAAATGGCTGGAATACAGGACCTTATCGTTGCACGACTAAGGTAATATAAAACATGACATATAGCATAATGAGGAAAACTAACAAATTTACGTATCAGGAGCCGCTTAAGGTGGATGCCGCATGATCGTGTGCACAGCCGTCTACGGTCAGTACTCGCAGTCATCTCCAAGTAGATTTACAGCCCTAGCAACACAATCAGTCCTTTTTTCGCGACATGACGCGAAGTTTTCTGCGAATTCGCAACGCAGCAAATATTGCGTAATATATATATATATTGCGTCATTTCATGTGCGCGAAATTTAAAAACAAAAGGTGTCTTGCACTGTTCTTCTATCACCTCTCCCTGGCCATTATCCGATATGTCAGTATGTCAGCGCACCAAAACAGGCCCATAAAACAATATAGAGGGAGGAAAAGAGAATAATTCAACCAGTAGTTTCACACACTACCTGTACATTGTTCAGAACAGCCATTGCTAGATTGTTGAAAAATTGTATAGGCCTACGACATTATGTTTTGAAGTTGGGAGTTGTTGTTATTAAGCTCCAATTTGGACAAATCTGAATGCAAGTTAGTAGAGATAAACCCCGCATGTCAACGATAACAGGATTTATTTTATCTTGGTTATTTGATTAATCATTTATTTGCACATTAATGCTTGAGAGCTATGATTTACTGATTGAAATATAAATAAATATCAATGTTATCAAATGAAATCAAAGCTGATTTTAGCTTGTATAAAATGCTTTGAAGTTCTCTGTATTCAACAGTTCAAGACATAAAATATTTCCAATGGACCTCTTTGTTGAATTTTTCAGATCGACAAATAAAACAAAATTCTGTGGGAATTTAAAACGCAGTATAAAGCCTATATTTCAGGGAAAGTCGGTAACAAGCTATACAGGCAAAACTCAGAAAGTGTGAGAATTAGGTTACGTACCTTTTCTTTCAGGGTTAACTTGTCCCTGAATGTCCTTGTGATACTGGTATACATCAAAAGAACTAAACATCTATTGATTTCTTTATTTCCTTTAAGCATTTAATTCGAAACATTAAGAAAAATATCAAAAAGTAAAAATATCAAACACTAACGACAAACCCAAGCAAAAAAAAAAAATACATTTACTGTGTTTAAACACGTTGCAACGTTTTTGGGTAGCATATAAAATTAAATAAAGAAAATAATGGGAAGGCTATATGAAAGTAACGCATTGAAACATTTCTAAAGTATAAACGTTAGTTTTACTGTGTACCTCTTCGAACTTGCACTTATAGCCAAAGCCAGAGCAAATCATACGGTTTGAAAGATAAAAAAAACCCTAATAGAGCCAAAAAGTTGAAATGCGGAGGATAGGCAATAGCCTTATGTCTTTCCATCATGGATGTGCTCCTCTTCGCAACCGATACGCTAGCGCATCTCTCGGTGATGCGTGAAGCGTTAAGTAAAATTACGCGTTTGCAGAAACAGTGCAAACAACATACAACTTTGCACTTTTTTGGCCACATTTCGTGGAATAATGAAAAAAGTAAGTCCGTGACCCCCCATTTTTTATTTTATTTTTGTGACGCATGTGGTTGGGCCCCTGACATAATTAAAAATGAGAAAAATTCCCGGAGGCGTTTTCTTGCTGTGTTCGATTTTAGCTTCATTTTATCATATTTCCCATAGAACTGTGTACTAATTTTGGCGAAAAATGTGTTTTTCATAACGTAAATATCTCGAAAACGAGGTCCGTGACCCCCTATTTTTATTACAGATTTTGAATCAGCACCAATGAAAATACCTTGTATCAAATTTTAAGAAAATTCCAGGAAGAATTCTATCATGCGGCATCCACCTTAAAGACACTGGTGGAAGGTGCCTCTCTAATGCTAATGGGAAGCTTATTCCAGAGCCTGGCACCAATGACGTTAAATGATCTGTCACCAAATGAACGCTTGGTACGAGGTACCGTCATGCGATTCTGAATATGCCATAGAAGTTAATGATTTCGGCCTTTTTGAAACAAAAATTAACAACTGTTGATCTCTGAGCAGCTGGAGTCGCTCGTAGTGTTCAAAGGATTAACAGGCAACCAATGAAGATTGATCAAAAGTTGTGACGAGCTCTGGTCATGACCGCATGCAAACACCAAATGCGCAGCTTTATTTTACAAGTGCTGGAACCTTTTGAGATCAATTTTTTATAATCCAGTGGTGTAAGCAGACATTTCCCTTTGGGGAAGTAGCAGGCAGGGGCAAGAGCATGTGAGGGAGAGGGGCATAATACGTATTCCCCAATTTACCTTGCTTCATGGGGAAAGAGGAAGGGAAAATTCTGACTGAGATTCATGGTTACGTCACTGCTTGGATCATATCCTTATATTGTTCTTGGAAAGATGAATTACTCTAAATGTATTTATAATAGTTCTTGAAACAAGATAATTATCACGATTGTAGGTAAATGTTCTCTAAAAAGGCGAAAAAAGAATAAGTTCGTTGAAATAATGTAACACCCTATTCCCCTGTCGTAAATAATGGTGGTTTAAAATTTGCAAACGTAAACAGCTAATGAGCTGGTGAAGTGAGTGCAGTTTTTGTCCGAGGGGATATCATTTTCTTCAGAAATGGGGGTGCATGAAAGAGTTGGAGTGCGTCCCTTTTTAATAGGGTCACAACAAAATTTGATTATTGTTACAGAAGAGAGAGAAAAAGAGAGAAAAAAGGTGATTTTGATTTGCTTATATTTCAATATAAAACATAGGCTGAATTTCGTATTTGCTCCTATACGAAATTAGAAATTTCGCAATTTTTTGTACCAAAGAAACATTTCTCAACTTAATCCTTTCAGATGGGGATATTTTTGATGGAAAGCTTTATATCAGGGCAAAAATCAGAATGTTCACATTTTTAGGGACACCTGTTATTTGAAATCTCTCGTTGCACCTTTAACTTTGGTAAACATGAAATGATAATTACCTGAAGTATGATAAAAACACATTATTTTTCTTTGGAAACTGATGAAAACATACGATTCTTTTTTGGAAACTCAAAGCTCCTCACATAAATATTTGATTTTTCAATCTAATTGTCAATAGAAGAGCGCCCTTAAATTTGAATGACCAGTTTTAGGCAAAAATTACATGAACATGATAATCAAAGCACGCCATCCTCCAGAGGACCATATGTGCTCTCTGAGTTATTTCCTTTGATATCTTCTTTTTTTCAAAAATACTAGGAAATTGAGTATTTCCCCTTTAAAACCAACTTTCCACCAACGTGGGGGTGATTTTGTATGGTGTATATTCAAAATCAGTACCCTCAAATTCACTTAGAATAATCTTAAACCTTTTAGTCATATTAGTGCATCTTGGGCATTGTTTGACAATGCTATTTAAAAAATAAGGACAATCGAGTAATTCCCCTTTAAAATATACTTTCCACCAATTTGGTGTTTTTGTATGGTATCTACTTGAAATCAACATGCTCAAATTGACATAAAACACTTAAACATTGCAGTCATATTAGTGGATATATTGCGCATGGTTTGATAACACTATATTTAAAAAAAGGAAAATCGGGTAATTCCCCTTTAAAAACCCACTTTCCACCAATGTGATTTTGTAAGGTGTCTTTTTGAAAGCAACACCCTCAAATTGACATAAAACACTTCTTAAACCTTTTAGTCAAATTAGTGGATCTTGCACACGTTTTCATAAAGCTATATTTTTAAAAAAAATAAGGACAATCGAGTAATTCCCCTTTAAAATTCCACTTTCCACAAATTGACAAATTTGCATGGTGCATATTCGGAATCAGCACCCTTAAAGACACTATCAGTGATTTACCCAAAATAGTTAAACTATTTGAAATTTGCAGAAATAGCTTAAAAGTGAAAGATAAGTCTGTATAATTCTCTTAAGTTACTTTTTTCAACCGAAGAATTGTCAGAAAAGGTAGAAAACGGCAGTCTTCAAATTAGTATGAATCTCCATTCAATTATGTGTTGCAGTAAGTGTCCGTACGGACAGTAATGACTAAAATATCAGATTTTGTCCTTATTAGGTTGCTTCTGGTCTTATCATTGTAGGGTATGTTAGGGTACCTGTACGTTTACAAACATGCAAAAATCTGATTTTTGATGATTTTGTTTAATTTTCTGATTTGGCAAATCACTGATAGTGCCTTTAAATTGTCCGAAAACACTTCTCAAACCTTTTAGTGTATCTTGAGTTGGGTTCACTCAAATATGTCATCCACGGATCCCCTACTAGTATCGCACCTGTGATAGACGAACACCTCATACCAGAACAAGCAGGTTTCCGGCCAGGCAAATCAACAACTAGCCAAGTACTCAACCTAACTCAACACATCGAGGATGGTTTTGAGAAGGGACTGGTGACCGGAGTTGTGTTCGTTGATCTGTCAGCAGCTTACGACACTGTTAATCACAGATGCCTACTCCATAAGATTTTGGAACTCACCAAGGATATCCACCTGACTGAGCTAATCAAAGGATTGCTTTCAAACAGGACATTCTTTGTTCAGCTACGAGCGAAGAAGAGTCGATGGCGTAAGCTCAATAATGGTCTACCACAAGGGAGCGTGCTTACATCTCTCCTGTTTAACATTTATACCAACGACCAACCTAGGAGTGCAGGCCAATTACGTACTTCTAAAGACTCAAGTGTGTCAGTAGACAGGTGACTCTCATAAAATGTAGGTTCTTAAATCCTTTATCGTTACCGTATCATGACCCTTCTTCCTGAAAGCTAGCATCTACAGTCTGTAAGCATGCCTTCAGCAACGAGAAAACATGGGTTAGGTCACGATACGAAACCATCGTTGCAATCGTTACGGCGATAACCCTATCGTGACAAACTGGACGTCGTTCTAAAATATTTTTTGCTTTATTTTACCTGGTCATTTAATTAACCAGACAATTGTTTTTACATGTTTGGAATTTTCTTTAATATTTTTTCTCTCACATTGGATTCTCAATGAATGTACGCATGCTGACCTTACAATATAGAACAACGCTTGGGGTTTTCTCAAATATTTAACCATAGTGTTTTTGGGTCGGTCCCACAATTTGGCATGCAGTTTTGGTAATTTCTTCGTGGGGGTTGTTGTGTGGTCCCAAGGGTATCCTATTTTTTGATGTATATGGTTGACCTTTTTCAGTGATCCAATTTTATAGGCCCATGAGACCTTGGTGGCGTTCCGCAGGCAGGTATTTAGTACCGTTAGTGGGGAACACATACTATTACTCATGGGATGATTCGAAACACCCTCTGGTGTCCAACTAACCTGTTTGTCTGTTTGTGACTTTTGTGGTCGTACAATGTGTAGGACAGTGATCCCTGTCTCTATTTTTTGTTTATAATGCATTTCAGGTCAAATTTCATTGTCAAACTGTGCGTAATTTTGTTGTGTTCTCGATAATTTGTATTTTTTTTCAGCCCCTGAATAGGCCGTCTGATTTTTGATTAGCCAATGGAAGTCATGTTATGGTTTTCCCGTAACATTTTTGGCAAATCATAAAATAGGCAACTCTTTCATTATTCATTATCTGAATTTGCAGTAACGCCCTACGGCCATGTCACAACCTACCTTCACAGTGTCAGTGCAGTGTGCTCTAATTACTACAATATTGCGTCAAAACAACCACCCGACATTTAGAAATGATTTTTGCAACTTGTGCTTCCGCTGTCCTTTGGTTTAAAATCTACTAAAATCATATCACAAGATGTGATTCACAAGAGATTCCTTGATATTTTCTTAAAATACAAAGTAATGAACTTTTAAGGGATTTAAGCATCTCAACCGCGGCAGAAATCATAACGCTGGCGGGTTTCGGGAAACATAACTTCGACTTTCATACGCCTTATAATTTATGATCCGTAAATTTTTTACTACTTTTTTCAAAGGTCCTGTTCTATAAATATATATTTGGATAAAATTGTATTTTTTACAGGGGGGTGCATATACAGGTTTTTATATTATTATTATTATTTTTAAAGGAGTACGCATATTTTTCCAGGGTTTAGTTTAAATTGTATAATTGGGTACGCTAATAGTACATTGTTCTGCCACATCTTTTCCAACATAAATGATTTTTAAAAAGTCAGGGGATGATTTGTGTTCTGCCAGACTTTAATTCGGCACCTTTACATGTTGTATTTATTCCGTTACCGTTGCCGAATTCGTGCCTGTGGCAGAATGCGAAATTCTTCCAAAGTCAGACTGGGGTTTGGATTCTATTATTTCAGGTCTTTAGTTAGCTGTCCCCTTAGGAAAGTTTGGGTGTGTTTAATTTGGGAACCAATTGTATGGGGCATCAATATGGGTCTCATTTTTTGAGTTTCATAAAGGTCCATTCTATTTTAATTATTATCCTTATTACAGTGTTTCTTTTTTTTTTAAAACTATATTATTCATTGATATTACTTCAATGAGATGATGACCTTATTCTGGGAATTTAGGAAGGATCCTTGGTGGTGATACCTCAATAGGTTCAACTTTTTGAATCCTAATACTGTTTGGGCCTCCTGGACAAGGTCTCGTATAATTTACTAACTATTTTAAAGGTTGGAGAGGGGGGCTCCAGTCCTACTTCTATAGCCAATTTAAATCCGGGGGCTGTGCTTTCATTGGCATTTTCAACTCACAGTTTTTTATTAATTAGGTGGATTCCTTTTTGGGCATTTTTTTATTGGGGGTTGTGTGTTGTGTGGATTGTTTTTTGTGTAGTAGTGAGAGGGATTTTTTTTTGTGTGTGTTTGATGTTTTTCATGGAAAACCCAGAGAAAAATATTGTAAAGACTGTATGTATAAATCTGGGTAATCGCTTAATCAGTTAGTGTACTATTGCAGTGCTGCAGAGAGTGATAATTGCATGGTTATGATAAGAGACACAGTATTTTAATGAGTCAACAGCCAAACAATCATGTTCAAGTTGTACACCGCATGAGCCCTGATCATTGTGATAATTGTATGGTGTGGTGTAATGGTGTAAACCTGTATGTATGGAATGTAATTAAATGTAGTTTGATTCATATGATATGGATCAGAAAAAACATCATTTCTATTGCCTCATGAATTGTCGAGGCTTGTCCAAATTCAGGGCGGGTCCCAAAGAAGGGATGTGTTTCATTTCCTTGAAAAAAGAGTATTCTATTTATTTAATTGCTTACAAGCGTTCATTTTGTTAGTGACGTTGAAACAATGATACGTGCAGAGTGGGGTTATGCTGTTATTTTAGTTCTTTTCTTTCAAATTAATTACATCGGGGGTTGTTAATTATGGTTAATAAGCATTTTTGAATTTCAAGTCAGACGTTCAATAACCGATATAATGTGGTAATAATGCCTGGCTCTATATAAATACAGTAAATGATTACTATATTAAACTACCTATCTACTCAGATTTAATGTCCTAACTCGATAACCCAGCATTTTATGATAATATGTGTGATGTAGATGAGATCACTATCACACTACTATAAGTGGAGTTGGAACATGGTTCTGAATACGGAGCTAGAATTGGTCATAATTATGGTTAAGGATTAATACCCTAATGCTAGAAAAAGAGTTATTGAAATCAGCGATGTTTGAACTATTGACCCATGGCGTAATCATTAATCCCAATACTCGTAGGTATACTTGGAGACACACGACACGGTAAACAATCACGTCTTCTGGATTTTTTTTTTTTTTTTTATTTCCTCAGATTGAACTCTAATTGATAATTGGTGATATCAAACCTGGGTACCGTACCGATCATTTCTTTTGACGGATCTAGTTTCGAACCTTTAGGTGGACAGAACGCGGTAACGATTTGGAATTTCAATAACTCTCTTTTGACCGATAAAGATTATGTATTTGGTTCAAACATTATCTGGAAGGTTGTAGGATGTTATGCTGCTAATATACCTTATCTACTTGATAATTTACGATGTTCATCCGAATGATTCATTCCGATAATGATCATTGTTCTTTGAGATGATCTTATTAGAGATCCGGGCTAAGACTTTCTATTCTATTCATAGAAAAAGGAGTCTGCTAGAAAAGAAGGCTCTTGAAAGAACTTAATGACTGTTTCCAGTGTTATCGCAAGGTAAGGAGAGTTTATCATAACACTTATTCTAAACATCTGATCTAATTGAGCTCTCGTAAAGATTAAAATGCATGGTGTTTTGATAGATCAAAATCTCGCTGGTTCGAGCAAGGTGAAAAAACCTCCAGGTACTTTTTAAAAAACATGGGAAAAGGAATTATGTTAACAAAACTGTTAATAAAATTCAATCGATGATAGATGTATACTAATTCTACTGAAATTCTAATGAAGCCAGGAGTACTATAAAGACTTTACACGGAATAGGTGTAGAAAGGCAGACTAATATTTATGATATTTTTCCTCAATGATAATCCTCATGTCTTGACAGACTCACAACGTAATAAACCTTGAGGGTCCAATTACATATAAAGAATTATAAAAGCCCTTAAAAAAAGTGGGACTCACCAGTTTCAGAGGGGCGTTACTTTTAATTTTTTAAAGTGTTTTTTAAGGTTTTATCATGGTTTTTGCTCCCGTGTCATTAAAAATTAATGCCTTTTAACAACGTAGGTAAATTATCGCCTACGCCCAAATTTCGTATCATTACTCTTATACCGCAAGGGGAGAGCCCCGGGAATATCGAAGAGTGGCGCCCCATTTCATTGCTGTTTCGTATAAGCTTGCCTCTGCCTGTATTGCGATAGGATTAAATCCTGCCTTTCAGTCTATTATTCACGACATCAAAAGGGTTTTATTTCGGGGCCGCTACATTGGGGGAAAATATCAGATTGATGTATGATTTGATTAATTATAGTTCGGGAATAATAATATTCCTGGTTTTGATGGTTCAATTGATTTTTGACAAGGCTTTCGATTCAGTTCTCATAGTTTCTCCAAAAGATTTTGAACAATTCAATTTTGGCCTCTCAATTAAGCATGGATCAGGGTTTTTATAATCCAGGCCACCGCTTCTGTTCTGTTCATGGCTTCCTTTCGGAATCGTTTAGCGTGACAGAGGTTGCAGACAGGCGACGGCCCTGAGCCCACTATCTCGTTGAGTTTTATGTGCAGAAGTTCTGGGTAAAATGATTCGTAATAAACCAGCATTAAATGCTTAAATATCGATATGTGGATATTGCCTTATCACAATGCAGACTATACTGTAATTATTTCTTGTGGGTCAGAGAATTCAATGTTTGAGGCTTTTAAGACCCTTGGTTTTTTTTGCTAAAATGTCTGGGCTTAAGGTAAATTGATAAAACAATGTGTCTGGAGTGGGTCAGAAGGGGGTAACCCAGACATTATTTGTAAGGCTTTAAATGTTAATTGGATTAAAGATCATAACTCATTCAAAACAACATTAGGCCTTGTTTTCTGTGGCTCTTGATAACATGGTCTATAATAATTATACTAAGGTCATGATTCGATCAGAAAACTATTTATCATTGGTCCTAAAACGTAAGCCTTACGGTGCTGGGCGAGTTCCAGTTGTTAAATCTTTGATTCTTTCCAAACTCACCTTTCTTATTTTGACTCTTCCGGACCCACCATATGAAACTATTAAAGAATTAAACCAGATTATTATGATTTTATATGGAAAGGGGTCGATAGGGTCAAAAGAAATCAAATGACACAAGACTATAGTCAAGGTGGGGTGAGGATGGTAGATGTCCAGTCATATATTCATGCTTTGAAAGCATCTTGGATTCGTAGACTTATGAATAGTTGGGACTCCGAGTGGGCGTATCTTTTTAGTAAGACCACTAGAATTAATCGTGCCTTGGATCTAGAAAGGGGTTCGATGGATTCAATTAACTTTATGCTTCATAAGAAAAAACTTAATAATTTTTGGAAAGATGTTTTCAATGCATGGTCCAAAGTTACTGATAGTCATATACCCCTATACCGTGCTGAAGCCCTTAGTAATATATTATGGTATAATGATAAGATTAAAATTGGTAAGAAAACCCTATACTACTATCACTGGGTCAAAAATGGGGTCGATTTTGTTAATGATTTAATGGATAGTGATGGCCAATTCTTGTCCTTGGATGATTTTAAGGAAAATTTATGAAATGAAAATGTGTGAGAAACGCCCATTGCCTAAATGCTAATGCACATTATTTTGTCCTGGAGAAATATATTAGTACTTGTAATAGCAATCTAGATGTATTCTTTAGGAAATGGGGTGTTTTTTGCAAAACTATGTATTAATTAATTATCATTTCCATTACTGTGGTTTGCCAAGGAGAGTTCTGATCTGATTCTCCTTTGAATTGGGGGTGTGGTTGTACTTTTAGTAGTACTTTTATGGTGGCCTTTTGGTGCAGCAATGTGATCCTGTGATGCTGTTTTCTTAATCATGTAGTGTAAATGTTAGCCCTCTACAGCACTGAATTTTATTAATTTCTTTTGTATTGTAATTGTTTTTCATCTGTAAATTGATGTTAATTTGTAATAAATGTTTTTCCTCTGGGGAAAAAAAAAGAAAAAAAAATATTTTGCTTTGGGTCCAAATCCCTCCCAAGTACTCGCACTCTAACCACAAAGAAAATAGAAAGACTTTACCGTAGATTAAGGGAGGTAATTAGCTCTGAAATCGGTTGTTTTTTCCTATGACATAATTAAGTTAGTGTTTGGTTAAATTACTAATCATAGGTTCAGTGACAAAAATAATCCATAAATATTTTTATTTTAGTTCAAATCCATCCCCAGTACCCGCATTCTTCCCACAAAGAAAATAGAAAGACTTCATGGTAGCTTAAGGGAGATAAGTAGCTTTGAAATCGGTTGTTTTTTCCTATGACATAATTTAGCAGTGTTGGTTAAATTACATTTCATAGGTCTATTGACAAAAATAATCCATAAATATTTTTATTTTAGTTCAAATCCATCCCCAGTACCCACACTCTTCCCACAAAGAAAATAGAAAGACTTCAAAGTAGTTTAATGAAGATAATTAGCTTTGAAATTGGTACTTTCTTCCTACGAAAAATTAAGGGAGTGTTTGGTAAATTACTAATCATAGGTTTAGTGACAAAAAATTAATACCATGGAAATATTTTGATTTTGGTTCAAAATCATCCCCGTCCCAGCACTTCTTCCTCAAGAAAATAGAAAGACTTAATCGTAGGCATTAACCCCCCCGGGGAAAAATTGATTTTTTTGTTAGTGACAAAAATATTCAATTAAATTATTTTGATTTTGTTAAACTCCATCCCAGTACCCGCATTCTTCACACAAAAGAAAATAGAAAGACTTCATGGTAGCTTAAGGGAGATAAGTAGCTTTGAAATCGGTGTTATTCTTCTAGTAAAATAATAAGGAATGTTTGGTTAAATTACTAATCATAGGTTCAAGTGACAAAAATATCATTACCTTTTTGGATTTTGGTTCAAATCCATCCCTAGTACCCGCATTTTCCCACAGAGAAATAAAAAAGGACTTCTGATAGCTAAAGGAGAACCCGTTACAAACGAATAATATAAACAAATATACATATAAAATATTATGGACCACATATCGCGTGGTTTCATATAAAATCGGAATTATATAACCCAACAATGAATTAAAACCATCTGTCTGACCCTGTGTTATTTTAAAAATCCGCGCTGGGCATAACGTGTTATGCGATTACGCCGGCAGTTTAGGTCATATATGCAGATGAAAACCAAGTTATGAAAGCACATGTGTGAAGATGTATGACGCAACTGTGCCGTCCGTATCGCATAGTTAAAAATAATATCCCAGATTACAGTAGCGATGAATTTTAAATTGCACATGGTCAGACAAAAATGCTTGTAATTTCGTTTTATGGTAGTATAATTCGTTTTCCCATGAAATCACTCATGAGTGTTCATAATTGTTTTTATTAGCGTATATTGTGTAAGTTATTCTTTATGCAGGTTCTCCTTTAAGGGAGAAAGTAGCTTTGAAATTCGGTCGTTTTCTAGTGACAAAAATAATCCTTATATTTGATTTTATTCAAATCCATCCCCAGTACCCGTACTCGTCTCACTAAGAAAATAAAACGACTTCGCCGTAACTTAAGGGCGATAATTAGCTTTAAATCAGTCATTTTCTTCCATGACCGAATTAAGGGAATGTTGTAAATACTAGTCATAGGTCTAGTGACAAAATAATCCATGAAATATTTTGATTTTGTTCAAAATCCATCCCCAGTACCAGCACTCTTCCTACAAAGAATAGAAAGACTTTATCGTAGCTTAAGGGAAAATAATTGATTTTTTTGTCTATGGACAAAAATAATTCAATGTAAATTATTTTGATTTGGTCAAATCCATCCCCAGTACCGCATTCTTCCCACAGAAATAGAAAGACTTCATGGTAGCTTAAGTCAGATAATTAGCTTTGAAATCGGTGTTTTCTCCAATAATAAGGAAATGTTTGGTTAAATTACTATCAATAGGTTCAGTTGAAAAAAATAATCCATTAAACTTTGTGATTTTGGTTCAAATCCATCCGCAGTACCCGATTCTTCCCACAGAGAAAATAAAAAGACTTCATATACTTAAAGGAGACCGTACAACGAAATAATATTAAAAATATACACTATAACATATATGACCACATATCGAGTGGTTTCATAGAAAACGGAAAATATATAACCCCACAATGTATCATACAACCATATAGTCTGACCATGTGGTTATTTAAAAATCGCGGCTGGTGCATAAAGTGTTATGCGCTACGACCGGCACGTTTAGAGTCATATATGCCATAGGGAAATACACATTATGAAACTTGTGTGAAGATGTATGACGCAACTGTGCCAGTTCGTATCGTATATTACAAAATACATATCCCATATACAGTAGCGAGAATTTTAAATAGCGAATGGTTCAGACACTGATTTTAACGTTTGATGGTTAGATAATTCCGTTTTCCCATGAAATCAGTCCATCTGTGTTCATTAATGTTTTATAGCGTATATTGTTAAGTTTTTGTACAGGTTCTCCTTTAGGGAGATAAGTAGGCTTGAAATCGGTGTATTTCTAAGGAGACAAAATAATCTTAATATTGTGATTTTATTCAAACATCACAGTACCCGTACTGTTCACTAAGAAAATAAAACGACTTCGCCGAAACTTAAGGAGATATTAGATTTGATCAGTCATTTTCTTCCTATGCATAATTAAGGAAAATGGTTTGGTTAAATTACTAGTCATAGGTCTAGTGACAAAATAATCAATTCTGAATATTTTGATTTTGGTTCAAATCCATCCCCAGTATCGACACTCTTTTCCCACAAACAAAAAGAAGGATTGATTGTAGCTTAAGGGAAATAATTAGCTTTGAAACGGTACGTTTTCTGTCCATGGAAATAATTAAGGGTGTTTGGTTAAATTACTATCATAGGAGAGTGACAAAAATAATCCATAAAAATGTTTTGATTTAGTTCAATTTCATCCCAGTACCCGCACTCTTACCACAAAGAAAATATAAAACGACTGCACCGTAACTTACGGGAGATACTTAGGCTTGAAATCAGTCATTTTCTGCCATATGATATAATTAGGGGAGTGTTTTGTTAAATTATGATTCATAGGTCTAGTGACAAAATAATCCATGAAATATTTGTATTTGGTCAAATCCATCCTCAGTACCTGCACTCTTCCCACAAAGAAAATAGAATCCTTCACGGTAGCTAAGAGGAGATAATTAGATTTGGACAATCGGTCGTTTTATTCCATGGAAATAATTAGGGGAGTGTTGTGGTTAAATTACTATTCATAGGTATAGTGACAAAATAATCCATAAAAATGTTTGAGTTTAGTTCAATTCCTCCCAGTACCCGCACTCTTCTCACAAAAAATATAACGAATTCACAGTAACTTAAGGGAGATAATAGCTTTGAAATCATCATTTTCTTCCTATGATATAATTAGGGGAGTGTTTGGTTAAATTATTATTCATAGGTCTAGTGACAAAAATAATCCATGAAATATTTTGATTTTGGTCAAATCCATCCCCAGTACCCGAACTCTCCACACAAGAAATTAGGAATCACTTCCAATGTAGCTTAAGGGAGATAATAAGCTTTGAACGTCGTTTCTTCCTATGAATAATTAAGGGAGTGTTTGGTGAAAATTATTATCATGAGGGCTAGTGAAAAAATAATCCATATACTATTTTGTTTGGTCCAAATCATCCCCAGTACCCGGCATGCTTACACAAAGAAAAGAAAGAATTCATGTAGCTTAAGGGAGATAAGTAGCTTTGAAATCGGTCGTTTTCTCGTGCCAAAAAAATCCTTTAAATTTTTGATTTAGTCAAATCCATCCCCAGTAACCCTCACTCTTCTCACTAAGAAAAGTAACAACGAATCCAAATAACTTAGGGAGATAATTAATTTGAAATCAGTCATTTTTATTCATGACAAATAAGGGAGTGTTTAGTTAAATGACCATTCCATAGTCTAGTGACAAAATAATCCATGAAATATTTTGATTATGTTTCACATCCATCCCCAGTACCCACACTCTGCCCACAAAGAAAATAGACTTGATTGTAGCTAAGGGAAATAATTAGCTTTGAAACTAGGTCGTTTTCTTCCTATGAAATAATTAATGGAGTGGTTGGTTAAATTACTATTCATAGGTCTAGTAACAAAATCCATCAAATATTTGATGGTTTCAAATCATCCATGTACCGACATATCCCAAAAGAAAAAAGAAAGACGTGATCGTGTTAAGGAGATAATTAGCTTGGAAAGGTTGTTTTCCTCCTATGACATAATTAATGGAGTGTTTTGTTAAATACTATTCAGAATATAGTGACAAAATAATCCTTTAAATATTTTCATTTGAGTCAAATCCATACCCAGTACCGCCAACTCTTCCACAAAGAAAATAGAAAGACTTCATCGTAGCTTAAGGGAGATAATAGCTTTGAAATCGGTCGTTTTCGTTTATGACATAATCAGGGTAGTGTTTGGTAAATTACTATCATAGGTCTAGTGGACAAAATCCATCCAACAAATATTTTGATTTTAGTCATATCCATCCTCGTACCCGCACATCTTCCACAAAAGAAAAATAGAAAAGACGTCATCGTCGCTTAAGGGAGATAATTGCTTTGAAATTCAGTCGTTTTTTCCTGGTTAAATTACTATCATAGTCTAGTGACAAAAATAACACATAAATATTGCTTTTGTTCAAATCCATCACCAGTACCCGCACTCTTCACACAAAGAAAATAGAAAGACTTCATAGTAGCTAAGGGGAGACAATGAGCTTTGAAGGCGGTCTTTTTTCCTATGACATACTTAATGGAGTGTTTGGTTAAATGATTATTCAGAGGTATTAGTGACAAAAAACGTTGGTGCCTAAGGGGGGGTGGGGGGTTCCATGGAACCCCCCCTAAGGAAACCACTTTCCCGAGGAAATTTCAAATTGAACTCATACCCCTTTGAGGGGGCATAGACAAGCCAAAGGTGCAATATTAATGAGTGCAGATTGTCGTCTGGAAATTAGGGGCAAATCATTGTTTTCGAATGCGGAAAAAATCGCTCAAAAAGACATGAGTTTTCCGCGACCCTGCTTCCACAGCATACACATTGCAAATCATTTTGAAGTTTATATTCTGCCTAGAAGACAATTTACACATATTTAACACAAACATTACCATTGTGTAATTCTTGTATTTTTTGTTGGTGCAGTCTTATTTGCCATAGTTTTGTAATAGCAATGTCGCGCAGTCGCTCGATGATGGAAGCGCTTCTTTTCAGCACATAAAGGGTTGAATTATTTTTTCTGCCTTATGTAATTAATTTTGTTTCAGCATTGAACCATACATAAGCAGAAAAATATTCTGGCAACAGGGTTGGCTATTTTTTTATTTTTAAAATCACACTAACCCGTTGGTGCCTAAGGGGGGGGGGGGTTTCCTAATGGACCCCAAGCTAATTATCTCAATTAACGGTCTAGAACTTTAGCAATTTTTTTTAATGAAAAAGCGCATCAATAAGTTACACAATTACAAAAAATAGATTCCGAAAATTTTTCACGACTGAGAAAACGGCCGAAAAACAAATCTTGGGTACTACTCTGGAGGGAAAAGGGGAAAGGAAATAAAAATGTAACCAAAAGCCCTTTCTATTTTTCATTCCTCTATAATTCTCTTTCCCTTCCACTTTTTCTCAAGCTAACCTGAGCAGCCCCCCCCTTCTTCACTTAGTGTTAACTCTAGAATAAGGACCGTTTTATTTTGGATTCAGCTTTGTTGAACTCCAGATAAGGCGCGTTCTTTGGGGTTCCGCTTTTGTTTCTCGAGATAAGCGCGTTGTTTTGGGGATCAGCTTTGTTATCTTCGAGGTAAAGACCGTATTTGGGGGTTCAGTTTGTTATCTAGTTTTAGCGGACCGTTTTTTGGTGCCTTAAGGGGCCTTATCTCTAAGAATTAGGTTTTCTTACTTGAGATAAGCTTTGTTAACCCCAGATAAAGAGCTTATTTGGGTTTCAGTTTCGTTATCTCGAGATAAAGGACCTTTTTGGGTTCAGCTTTGGTCTCCCCCAGATAAGGACGTTATTTGGGTTCACTTTTGTTATCTTGAGTCACTGCGCGTTTATTTGGAGATAAGGCGCCTTATCCCTAGATAAAGGTTTCTTATCCTATAGATAACTGTTAACCCCAGATAAGGAAATGTTTATTTGGGGTTCAGCTTTGTTTTCTCGAGATAAGGACCGTTATTTGGGGTTCCGCTTTGGTCCCCCATACGGACCGTTTTTTTGGGGTTCAGCTTTGTTAACCCAGTAAGCCGCGTTATTTGGGGTTCCTTTTTATCAACCATTTAACGAAGCGTTATCTCCATTTAACGGAGTGTTTATTTGGAGTTAGGCTTCCTTTATCTAGGTAATAAGAAAGTGATACACGTGTGCTTCCATAAACGTCATCATTGAACCTTTGTATTGGATAAAGACTGCGCGCTATAAATGATTATCATTTATGTGAGATCCAATTGGATAATGCAAATGGCCGTAGCCTAAAATATTAGAAATTGGGGAAAACTAGAGAAAATATAGATATAGCAGAGCTTGGTAAGGAAGACTGCAGTAGTTATTGACCCAGTAGTTAGTTGTGGATCTCCAGGGATGGTAGATCTGTGCAGTTCATATATTTTGATACCACAGGTTTGAGCTTAAAAGCATTTTGTCTGCTGTTATCCTTTTAAGAAGTCAATAGAGCTTCAAGTTTTTTGGAATTCAAAATGATTCCAGTTTGTGGTCTTAAAACTGGACATTTGTGATAGACGTACTATCGTGGAAATATCTCGTTTGTTAATACTGCTGAAATTTTGTGTGGTCAATGGATATCTATAGAACCTTGTCGTCCTGAACTGCTGGACAATGTTTTCTTCAGGGCTGCTTCGGAAAAGAAAATGATTTGCTGAAGAAGATTCGCTGCATGTTGGCATTTTGACGTCTTTGCTGTGAGGATATAATATTGACCTGCAACGCTGTCATTGTGAACTTTAATCACGTCAGAGTGGCCATAAGTGTACTGTTATAAAGAACGTTTCTGTATATTTCATTGTTATTGCAATTGTAATTTGTTTGTGGACATTCCATATTCTTTAAATAATTTTAATCAAAGAAAAATAAAATAAATTTGTTGAAATATAAAATGCAGATCATTTGTTCACATCCTCATTTGTTTGTGTTAAAAGGATATCTCTGATCTTGTTTTTCAGGCGATGCTGAAACAGAGGATGCATGTCAAATGTTGGCAATTCGACTATTAAGGCCAAGTAGAATAGATAATAGTTTCTCGTCCGATTGTTTTCAAAAAGGCAGATGCGGGGATTTTTGCCTTTTCCAAAACAACAGTTTTTCAGTTTTTCTCCCAGATAAGATAGATCTAGTGTTGTTTGGCCAAGACTTCCATATGTGCTCCGCCAAAGCACGAAAATATATCCGAAGGGAACAAACTAGATACAAACGAGACTAGAAAAGTTACTGACAGCGAAAATCAATGGAAATTTCGTCTCTTTTGTTGCAAAAAAATACTTGTTTTTGACGCGCCCAAAAATGAAAGAAAAAAAAAAGAAAAAAAAAAAAAAAAAAAAAAAAAAAAAAGAAAGAAAGAAAGAAAGAAAAAAAAAACACGCGGATGGGGAGGAGAAACGAATAGTTTATTTTACTTGGCCTAATGGACAAACTGACGGTAGGACTTACAATTGTCAAAAAGATCGTCGAACTGGCTATTTAGGCCAGTCAAAATAGAATGAATTTTGCCTTAACGCAACACTAATTGCAACAGAATCAATTCCAACAGAATTGTATTGAGAATCCCTTTAAAAACAACATATCAAAAGTCTACTAAAATCAAATGAGTGGAACATATATTTTTAAGGGGGTAAGGTTTATACAGGGGTCAAGATATGAAAAGTATCAAAACGCGTCGAAAAGTATGCCAACGTGTTCGTTACATTTCCAGGATTAAAAAAGGTATAGTTTGCCATATCTGCAGGTTGTAGTTCAATAGTTATGAGTCAAAATAGGTTCAAGGTCACAATGGGGGTAAATTTTCAGATATATCCGTTCGTTATAAAAATGGTGTCAAATTGTTCGTCTAATGGTACAGAACCCGAAAATAAACTGGTTGCACCATCTATAATATTCGTTGCATAATTGGAACGCAAATTGTGACTGGGGGCTACAGGGTCTATGGGAGGTCACTAGTCATAGCTCTGTAATTCTTATATAGAAAGTTCACACAAAGAATCTATTTACATTTACTTATCTAGTGGGACAAATTTAACAGTTTACAACCAGTCCGATCAAAATCGGACCATTCTATGAATTTTACCCCAAGATGACCTTGAACTGTTATGAGCCTATTGTACTAAAACTATAACGCGTAGATAGGCAAACTATACCTTTTTTTAAACCTTAGGAGTAGCCCAATAAATTGGTACATCATTTAAATCAATTCGAACAATTCTATTTTTTTACCCCTGTACAAACGTTGCCCCCTTATTTCTACATGTTCCACTAGGTTGATTTTGGTAGACTTTTAATATATTATTTTGGGACTATTTCAGAGTATATTAACACCAAAATTGTTTCTGTTGCAATTTGTGTGGGTCAAATCATACAATTATTGGACTAATTGAACCAGGTGGTAGTTGGCATCTTAGCGTTATAATGGACAAAATTGAAATTGCACGGTCATTGACCAAACCAACAAAATAAGTAATGAAATAATTTAGTACCTAATTGCTTTATTAATTAAATTTAAATCGTTACAGAATTATATAAACTTACTCGCAGTGTTTGATTGAATAAGATTGAATCTATTGCATACCGAAATATGAGAAACGATTCTGAGAAAATTGCACTTGAAAAATTACAAACTAAACAGAGTCAGTACGAATCAATTGAAAAATGAGATCAACACTTGGAAAATTTATATAATTTTGTATTAGTGTAATGATTCGTGATAAGTTTAAATAGATAAAATTAGATATTTATCTGTCAGTATGGAACGTAAAAATACCACTTTCATCGATTTGCTGCATGGCATAGTCACAGATGTTGATTTTCGTCTACTTTTGTATTTTCAACATCCGCCAGCATACTATGCACCATTTCCAACAACCATCGCATCGACGTTCGCCACCTCTGATTTGCACTTTGGTGTCGTGTTTTGTTTGTATAAGTAATAATTTTATTGTAGATTAAAATCATTATTAAAACACAAATACTTGCATCCTCCTAAAACACAAGTCTCTTTTCTCAACATCCGTCAAAATGAACAAATACGTACTTTAGAGCATTGAAACTTTGTAAGCGTGTAAAGGTTGATATGCAGTACATTCTCCCCTATTAGTGTGGTTTGGTGTGTATACCCGTAGGATTGTCATGCTAAAATTGATTTTGTTGCTGTTTGTGTTTCAATAGGGCCTAAACTGTCAGAAAATGATGGGGTGGGTGCAAATTTTCGGACTGATTCCCCCTCCTGCAAAGGGAAAATGTTAGTTCAAGGAAAAAAAAAATAAATCGAGTCAAATTGTGTTTTAATGCACACTAACGGGTTCGTCTCCTTATAAGGATTAGAAAAAAAAAAATATATATTTGCCTATGTTCCAACCTTTAGTTAAAGCGGTATAGCCCCATAATGGTTCAAGGCCACCCTGGGGTAAATTCTCCGACGTTGTTAAAAGTGGTGTCAAAATGAGTCGTTGTGTCATACTGAAACAGAAAATGCATTTTTAACTGTTGCGACATCCTCCCAGGAAAAGTTTTGGGACCCCCAATAGACTATGTAGACCATTGTTACATTTTCTATGTAACTAGCCAACCAAAATGTCACACACTGTAAAATAATACATTTTTGGATCCTGTGAGACAATACAAACAACTTATCACCAGTTTCAACAAATTCTGAGCATTGGGTAAATTTTACCCCAGGATGGCTTTGAACCATTATGAGGGTATAGGGCTTTAACTAGAGGTCGGAACCTAGGCAAATGTATACTTTTTCTAATCCTTATAAGGAGACGAACATGTTGTTTACATTAAAACACAATTTGACTCGATTTAAAATTTGTCCCTGTACTAACATTTCCCCTTTGCAGGAGGGAGCATCAGTCCGAAAATTTGCACCCTTCATTTTCTGACAGAATGGTCCCTATTGAATGAAAAAACAGTAACAAAATCAATTTTAGCACAAAAATCCTACTAATTTTTGTAGTGTGTGTTGGTTGTTGTGTATGATTTTTTAATGGAAATAAATTGAAGTTGAAGTTATTTCTTTTGATACATAAGAAAAATAAATATTTCTCTTGATACAGCTTCTTTTGTAAAGGCATGATGATAGCTAGCTTTGCCGATTTGAGGGTAAAGTAAGCCATTCGTATTATCGATTATGATAACTGCGGGATATTAAACTGGAAAGGTTCGGTAATCCCAGGAACACATATTGTTAATAATACAAAGAGTAACGATTTTTAATGTAATCGCAAAATCATTGATAGATTCTCGAATTGACTCCAAGTATATAAGTTGTTAATCCAAGCGCCTCATTAAATACAGGTACGCATCATTGATGATCAACTGACTTAATTTTCTCAGATATGAAAACTGGTTCTCGACAGCATTCCTAAATGAGTTGTATAAAGAGAAATAGTCAATCCTTTATCAATTTTTAACATCAGGATGAATACAGCCACCTGTACATTACAACCTCACAATCACGTACACTTCAAGTAATTCCTTTTGAGTTATTACACGTCGATTTTCTGTCGATGTTCTGTCGACTATTTGATACAGATGCCTTATGGTAATTGATTATTACCGTCCAGAACTCAAAAGAGTATAGACGAACAAACAAGAAACAATTAACGAAATTGTAACCGGAATGGAAGTTGCGTTCCATCCTGTGGTGATGACACCCCTATTGTTTCCAGTGTTAGAGCATACTGTCGTAGAAGTGAGAAACACCAAGTATTGCAATGACAACGTTGAGCTCCCGATCACCAATCAATATCCCTGAAACAAAAGTAAAAGGTGACTGCATCAAACTGGGTTTCCATTATTTATCGGTCACTTCCTTCAAGCGCAACGGGCCCCCCCCCAGTGTCAGTTCGATGTATAATTGGTGGATTTTTTTATCCAGGGTAATCATGAAAAATCAATATTTTCTTATGAGCGAATTTTTTTTAATTAATGGCGTCGTGTCTTCATCATTTACCTTTTTTCTTTCTAAATGTGGCGAACTTAGGGTGGGTGGCACAATAAATCAATTGAAAAGTTTTGCAGCATGGACGTATAGGAGCACCACAAGTGTTATAAAGGAACACTACATACAGACGGTCCCAAAAAAAAAACAATCTATACAATCGAAGATATTTTTTTGGCCAAAAAATTTAGCAGTTCATCTCAAATGGAGAGTTACTGATTCTTTTTGGGAGTGTTGCAGCTTTCATGAGATTTTTAGTTGGTGTAATTTGGGGGTCTGGTTCAGGAGTTATAGCTAATTATCTGAGACAGTTGAAAAACCTGTTGGGCCAGTTTCGGCTATCCTGATATCAACAAAGTTGCCATTGAAAATCCCCTTCAAGACATTCTTTATTGAACATTAAAATAAACATAGGTATTAAGTGCTGCTTCTTGTGATATAACATAATTTATAACTTTACAATGTCGCAATTGCTAATAAATACATTGGGAAATTCAATTCCAAACAGTCTTGTTGTCTCTCAACTTTACTCCAGGTTTCAGCAAAAGGTAGAACCATAAAAACACCCTTGTTGAAAGTAAACTGAGACCATTGAACACAACCATCTTTTCCTTTATTACTCTTTGTTGAACACTGCTTTCTTCATCATATTCCTCCCTGGCATCTTGGAGGCAGTGGGGAATAGGGGAAGGGGAAATTATCGCTCCACAGAGCGTTGTCCAAACATTTGTCCCTCAACAGACTTGTAGGCTGTTACATTAGTTTCAGCAGTCAAATTCCCCAAATTTCCATGAATTTCATTATTATTGTCCCCCTGAGAATGAGTCCCTCATTTCACTCACAACATAATAATTTCTGGTGCTTTCACTGAAAAATAATATTAGTTCAATTCATGACAATACATTCACTCTGATCTGTACAATATTCTTTTGTTTGAAAAGGGTTTAATCCCGCAATGATGCTAGACGCCTTATACCTTTAGTTTCTTGAACCTTCAGGTGAAACTGGCCCAAGTGGTATTTTATCCTTTGTGTTCAACTGACAATATCTTCGCTTATGGTCCATCAAATTGGATGGAATAAAAGCGAGGATTTAGCTTAGGATCTTGTCCAACAAATATAAAGTCAAAATACTGGGGGGGGGGCAAAAATGCCCCTTTATATTTTTTATAATTTTTAGTTTCATCACCTGTATAGTTTTTATTGGGACAGTCTGTAATCCGAGGTCGACTGAGATAAAATAAATGAAGAATCATTCAGAATGATATAACGCATACAATATTCCTATCATGTGACTTATGTGATTGATGACATGACAATATTCGGGGGGGGGGGGTAGGACATGCCAACCTAACAGCAACAGCGAAGTAGGGCGCCTTACGCATATCGAACGGTTACACACAAATTCGACTGAAGACTAGACCAGGGGTCCGTTCGCGAACCTCATGCGTGACCCTACGTGTATACTAACTCATGCGTATGTCCTACATAATAGACCTTTTCATACCATTTACACAGTGCTTTGGATAAGTTGATCCACTCAGGCATGACATAGTATGCACGTAGATTTACGGGTAGACGTTTCATATAGAAGTCCCATTGATGCAAATGAGATATTGCCATTCATTCCGTCAAGCACTACTGCACAACGTCATAAAGCGCATGACGGAATCAATTGTAATACCTCATTTGCATCAATGGGACTTCTATATGAAACGTCTACCGATTTAGGACTGAGTTTCGCGGACGAACACCTGGTTACGAATATTTAAATCTTAAATGACAGTTATTGGAAATTACACCGTTTTGCAGCGAGGTTAATCCACTAACCTCGACGGATTTTTACATTAATATTTTCCCTAAATTATCATGATATTACTAAGATCTTATGAATGAAGGTTTAAAAGTTGATTTTGTAATGTCACTGAGACAGAGACTGCCATAGTAAATGCACGTAACAGTTCCCTAAATCAACGTTTGGAAATCCCCAATGCCCAAATCGAGCAGGTCGTGATATTGTCCGTTGCCTTGTGGTAACATTACGCCTGGGCAACGGTGAACTCTGCCCCCTGTACCGACATATCATCGACATCCCGAATCCAGTGCCACTGTACTTGCACTCATCGACAGATATATTGTTTGGTCCTCGCTGTCTTTGTTGTATTTAACTAAAAGTGTCCAGGCTAAAAAAAATCCTTAATGTCGGGGGGGGGGGGTGTCTTAGAGACCCCAACAAGATAACCACTTTACCATGGGAGTTTGATAAAGAACCCACCACAAATGGGGGGTCATATAAAACCACACGCCAATAACAAAAATTCGAACTTTGACCTTTGACCTATGGTCAATTGAAATTGTTACTCTTCGAAAAAACATGCCGTACATTTTCATCCTCAGCAATTCTGACATAAGATTTTAAATCAAAATTATTGACTATATCTACACTAACCAAATCAAATAATAATAGCACGATATAGCCAAATTTATACCATCTTGTATTTTTATCAGAAAGTTCAAACTCACCTTGGTCTTTCCCCAGAGGGTGTTTTGAATCAATCCTACAACGCATTGCAATGTGCCTATACTGCACTGTACGAAACTTATGTCAGTACTTAGGAATAAAAAGTGTTCCCAATGCTTAAGAACCACAGGACATGTCATAATCATGCTAAAAATTCCCTATGTACTAATGCTTTGTGGGTGAAAATGAGCATGGAAGTCAGGATTTTTGTGTTAAGAATAGGATTTTTGTGGGATCACATGACCCTGTTGAGGTGAAATTTCCCAAAACTGGTGCATGTGGGATTGACTCAATGCACCCTCTGATCTTTCCCATAGACTTACTTATATTGTCAGGACAAAATTAAAATTACGGCTATAAAGGGTTATGTGATTTAGGTATTATTAATTACTAATTAATTGCCTTCCAATTTATACATAAGTAAGTAAATCCCAAGATTTAACCACTTTAGTAAAATATATCGAGTGTTTTACTCCCGTTGTGTCGGGGAGGGGTATCCCACCAAATTATGCTAATGAAGCCTTGGACGGATTTAATTGTTTGGTGTCAGGAGAAGCGTATTCATAAATCAGACAGGTAGCATAAACGCCTTGAAAAAATCATTGCTTAAGGTGGAATTACTCCTCCTGAATGCTAAAATAAAAACTACATATAAAATTTAAGGGAAAATATCTTTCTATTGCTTTTTGTTTGAATTCAATCGGTGTTTCCGTTCAAAAGTTGTGGTCGAAAATGTAACTTTACAAATTGAAATTTCTTAAAATATTTCTTAAGATAAGTCGTCGTTGTGTCAAGGATTTCTCAAAAATTGTTTATCTTAGAGATATGGATAAAAAGTTAATTAAAACATCCTAATTGGGCTATCTATTGAATCAATATTTTCACTAGCCCAGTGGGAACTTGATTTCAAGGGGGATCTTTGGTTTCTCAGTTGGCAAAAACAATGATTTTTTTGTTCCTTTCTTGACCAATATTTGAATCTATTTTTCAGTACAACGACGACATGTCCTTAAAATTCACTTTGGCGATTTAGTCTAGAATCGTCGTTTTAAGTTTTACTATATTTTAGAAATGCTCTTTTGTAATAAGTGCTTGAATTTTCACAAACAATTGTGGGAATTAGAGATCAATAGCCGCTTTACCTTTTGAGATATGAGGTTTTAAAGTGGATTGCAGTTTGCGAAAATAATAAAATACATAAGAAATTTGCGAAGTTACATTTTTGACTATAACTTTTGAACGGAAGCTCCGATTTTTGTCAAACAAAAAGCAAAAGAAAGGCACTTCCTCAATTTCAATTTGTAGTTTTTATTTTTAACCTTCTAAGAGGGTCATTCCACCTTAACCGAGAACCCCCCCAAAAAAATCAAATGTTGGGTTCCATGGAACCCCCCTTGGCAAACCTAATGTACTGAATCTCTGGCCTAAAGATTGCCCCTTTTTTCCTTTTTAATACAAAATTTCTCCTCAAATTTCTTGCAAGGGTGGGCGAGTCGCCCACTTCCCCCGGGGGCTTACTCAACTTGTTTTCAGGTAGGGATGTGCGGCCAGAATTTGGGGGCTTGGTAACGGCTCGGGAACTAAAGTTCTTAAAGTAGGGCATTATGAACTGAAATTTTGAGAAATTTGCAGGTTTTGGAACTGAAATTTGGCTAAAATTTAGCTTCTGAGGCAAACATTTTCCCAAGGGGACCCTTAAGAACTGAATTATGCTTCAACTGGAACCCTTAAGAACTGCTGGAGAGGTGCGAAATGTGGTCTGAAGGGCCGCACATACCCGTACCTCTTTCCTATGTCAGTAACCCCCCCGGGCCACTTCCCCGCCCCCAGTTACGTCACTTACAGAGTTGAATTTGTACGCCAGTAATCCATCACTAATTTATCTAGAAGTACTGAGATCTTTAAATATCTATGCACTACGTGTGTTTGTTCACTCGAAGGCTTCCACACAGACCAAGTATGAAACTATTTTTGTGTATAACCTTCTACACGTGTCTGCGTGGTAATATTGAAGGGTTTGAAATTTACCTGTTAAACTTCCACTTAGAATGGCAGCAGAACCATGACACAAATGAAGCCATGCGATTCCATTGGTATATTCAAACTCTTCAACGATATCGTTAGCAGCAATGGTAGTCTCTACTCCCACTATGCCAATACTAAAACCAAATAAAGCTGAAGCTAGACTAAGTCCTTTCATATCGGCAAGTATGGCTGTAAGTATCAAAGACAAGGCTGTTGCGAAAGATGACATGTACAAAAGTTGAGTGTACGTAAGCACTTCTGTAGGAGAGGTAGTATACTTCGAACAATTGCCATACCAACACCCCCGCAAGTTGCAAGTAAAGCTGCTTCACTCATGGTTGCTCCATTAGATATGGCTAACGATATGATGTAAATCAGCCACCCATTAAATACAAAACCATATACAAATTCAGGAACTAAAACTCGAGTAATGAAGGGTAGTCTTGTCAACAAAGATGTACTAAATGTACTGGCTAAGAATTCAACCAAAACGCTTTTACTCGCTTGTGCATCGGGTAGGTGTCTCGAAGGTGGAAGTGGTTTATACTCGATCGTTTTCCGACGTTGTGGTTGTTTAAGTAGAGCGCCACATACGATAGAATGCATGCTAAAAGCGCCGAATAAATACAAAGCGCCTCGAAAGCCATACGATTCTAGAAGCACTCGGGCCAATTCAGGCGCGAATAAGATACCGATAGCAGTTCCACAGCAATAAATGCTAACAGCCGCATCGTAATATTTTTCGAAGTGTCCGGGAATTAATCCAACGGCAATATTTTCCTGAAGGAACAGAAATCCTGTTTTTTAAAATAGGAGAAATAATATTTATTTAAAAGAGTTTAAAAAGTAAAAAACAGACGCACGCACACACACACACACATGCTTATGTGACTTTTGTAAAACCACTAAAATGTCCTCTACCCCCCTCTAAACCATGTTAAAAAGCGTCTTCTGTGACTAGACACACAAGGGAAAAAAGACACACAAGATACGTTTTTACACAAAAAAAGGCACACAAGTATATCTCTGTAAAGACGCACACACACACACACACACAAAAGACGCAGTTATATTGTTAGCACCTCATTTCTTATCGGAAGTGCACATTCAGATGATAATCAACTGTATCCACAACGTGTTCATTTTCTTTTACCCGGTTTGATTCTGATACCCGAATTTTGGAGTCAAAAATTATAATTTGAAACTTCATCTGAAACGTATATCACCAATGGACGCATGATGTGCAAACCGGCTTATGTATTCCGGCGCGGGCGCAGGCGCCGCTACAACTGCGGATTTCTTCCGGACTTATATGGTAGACCGTTTTGTGTCTTTAAAAAACCATGTTTTATGGGGCATTGGCCGGAAATAAACAGTCCGGAAAACCCAAACGGCAATTATGTCCAATGGTCAAAATAATGATTTTAACTAAATAAGGGACACTTGGAAGATTCTAGGAAGGGGGGGGGGTTAGGACATGGCAACCTAGTAGGGCCACAGATCTACATCAACCACCGGCCGTAACCCGAGTGCTAGTCTATTCAACGGTAGGAGCGGCGCGCTTACGTATTATAGACGGTCACACACCCTGGCTTCGAATACAGGCTAGGCCGGGTCAAGAAGATGTAAAAAATCTAAATGACCGGCATTGAAAATGCACTGTTTTTGCCAGCGAGGTTATCACTAACCTCGATCGGATTCTTACGTACCAATCAATTTTTCTTAAATTATCATGAATTATTCAGATCGTTGAACGAAGGTTTAAGAACCGATTTTAAGGTCACTGAGACAGAGACGCCATAATAAATGCACGCACGTAGCAGTTCCCAAATTTCCCGTTTGGAAACCCCCATGCCCAAATTGAGAAGATCGTGTCTTACCCCCCCCCCCCCCCCCGACGTTTTTTGGGATGGTCCATGTGTTTTCGCCTCCTTTGTGTTTAATGGTTTGATGACCATTGTCTGGACCCCAAATTGGCCATTTCTGGTCCAGAATGGGTCAAAATAATGATTTTTTTAACAAAAGTCGGCACGTTTCCCCGGAGGGTTTTTGATGGTTCCCGGTGTTTTTGGCCTGCCTTTGTGTTCCCATGGTTGATGGGCATTGCCTGGCTCTCGATTAACTATTTTGCTTCAAAATGGTCAAATATAATTTTTTAAAGAAAAGTGGACACTTTTGGATAGTTCCCCAGATGGGTCTGGTGGTTTTCGCAGTTCCCCCTCGTTCTTTGTGTATCAAGGTTGTTGAAACTGCCTTACACAAATTTGGACAAATAATTATTTTATTAAAGAAAGTGACCTTCGTTAGTTTCTGGAAGGTTTTGTGGATGGGTCCCGATGTTTTTGGTCTGCTTTGTGTTTCCAAGGTTTAGACATTGCCTATTCCCAACTTCGATTCGACTCTTTTGGCTTCTAATGGTAAAATAATGATTTTTAAAGACAGTCCACTTTTTCGAAAACAAATCCTGCAAACCCCCCCCCCCCCCGAAAATAAATCCTGCGTAGGCCCTGCAGATGTCTAGGGTGTTCCCCCCCTCAGCAGGTGGGAAATTGAAACCCGAATTTTGCCATTTGGAGTAACATTTTTATTTGTTTCTACTATTATTCGAGTAAATCAACCTCTTACCCTATATCTTTCTATATAGACGGCTTGTGTGTGTTACGGAGTGTGTCGGAGGAGATGTCGTGATGTGCCCCTCCCCCAGCGTTGTAAAAATAAAATGAACTCCAAAGTTGCCATTATTTTTGTGCACTGTTTTTGTGTATTTGCGACTATCGACATTGAGTAATTTCTGTCATGGTTGTGAGAGAGATGCCACCGTAATAGACAAACCGGAAAAATCAGTAGCGTCAAATAAAATTAAAAAATGCCAAAAATTGCTGAAAATAAGAAAAAGCTTAAATGTTAGCAACCAATATTTTTCAAAAATGAGGAAAATCAGATGAAAAGAGACACTCTCCCATCAGCGATCCGCCCCCCCCCCCAGCACGGAACCTGAGCACCACTAAGAAAGGGGTCCGGGAGTGAGTAGGGAGAGGGAGAGGTCACCTTCCCGAACACCAAATAGGGGCCTCGGCCCAAACAAAAACCAGAAAACACATGCCAGGGCCTTAAAAAGACACGATTTTGACCACTTTAGGTTCGAGGAGGGGGGCCTCCAAAAGGACATTTAGATCCGTCCCAAACCCAAAATTTTTATAGTGATTAAGGCGAGACTCGGTTAAAATAATAAAAAATCTAAGGGTCTTTTATGGCCCCAGTTTGGGGTTTTGCTTCGAAACGAAATGATTAAAATACTCAAAACCCTTATACGGGACTCCGAGACCTCCCTTTGCCCATAGAAGGACCCTGGGGGGGGGTGGCTTGCATAGGGGGTCAAGACAAAACACAAATAAAGCCTAAAAGAGGCAACTATGGCGCTCCATCCTAATAACAAAAACATGGTATTTAGTCAGAACGCCACCATAAAAGCTTTGTATTCGGTCGGATTCTCAATTGATCCCTGTGGGGTCTGCGGGTGAGGAACTATTGCTCGGCAATTTTCCATAGGGTAGCATTGTCATGAAGGACTGCAAAAGACATGGGATAGCGGGTGGCGATCCAAAAGTTACATTTGTCTGCTAATTTTAGAAGGAAAAAGGCCCGGAGTCACTGCACTACTTTCAATGGGAATTTGTAGCTTCAAGAGAATGGGAGATTTCAGAAATAGAAGAAAGAAGCGCCCCCACTTTTTCCTAGAACTTAGGTTTTTACATTTTTAGACATGCTACCAATGGTTTAGATCACGACTGAAGTGAATAAGCCGAATACACCGTCTTATGTAATTAAGATGATGATTTTAGTAGTTTCTGTCGTGCACGACAGAAGAAAGTCAAAGCAGGTTTTCTATGGGGAACGATTACAATAGCAGGCAGGCAAGTCAAAACAAGGTTTGCGGTTTTATTTTGCACCGGTTTGTCCAATAAACCTCCAAAACCCGTTTCGGTTAGGTGGTCTACAGCCGATCCAGTGAAATTTGAGAGAGAAATTCATAATCCTAACAAATCTCCTCCTGTCACTTTGTTTAAATTTGAAATTTACGCAAAATAAGGGAAAATAAAAACCTTTTTACACAAAGGAATTTTGTTATGTTCATCATAATCAATTAGTGAACAAATAAGGAAAAATTTCCAAAAAAAAAAAAAAAAAACTAAACGAAAAAACGAGGAAAGGCTGAAATAATTAAATACAATAAAGAAATGAGTAAATAAAATAGAAGAACATGTTATAACATAAGATAATGGTATTTGTTTAAATATAGAAATAAATGAATGCAGGAAGGAAAAGAAGACGACGGAATAATTCCCAACTTCCCTTTATTATCTATGAATTCATAAAAATAAGAAAGGAAGGAGGGAAGAAGGGAAGGAAAGGAGGGGAAAGGGAGGGGAGGGGAAGGGGGAGGGGAGGGAGGACAGGGGAGAGGATGGTGAAATGCAGGGCGGGAGAAAGGGGACGGGAAAAGGGGACCAAGGGGCAGGAGGCCAGGGGCAGGGGGAGGGGCCCAGAGAGCCCGGGAGATCAGGGAGGCCCCGGGGGGGGGACCAGTGGAAGGGGCCAAGTGGGCAGGGAGGGCCCAGGGGCGGAGGCAGGGGGCAGGGGACCAAGGGCACTGAGGATCTGTGGCATAATGTTTCGAATTTTGTTAAGATTTTTCTTTCGAATACAAGAAATTAATCACAGCTCGGTACTACAATTGTATTTGACTTCACATTGATCGTACGGTGACCTCCCAATGTTTGGACCTGCGTTAAAATGTTGCAGCTGGGGAGTTCGGTGATCAATCGACTACATTTCATTAATACGTGCATGTATAGACGGTCAGTGAGATTTTAAACTTCCGGCGTTAACCCTCAAACAGATATACGGGGATAGGCTATCTGTGTGTAATTTTTTTTTCTTACCGAAACCTGGGCAGTATCAGTTAAAATAATTAAACCTTTCATGGTCCTAAAATTTGAAATGAAACACAAAGCAGGGGGGGGGGGGCGGGAACATCAAAAAACTTTCCGGGAAACTTCCAAAGTGCCACTTTGTAAAAATGCTAATTTTGACCATTCTGGTCAGAAATGGCCAATTGGGGTGCCAGGCAATGGTCATCAACCATTGAAAAACAAAGGAGGCGAAAATACATGGTACCGTCCAAAAACCTTCCAAGAAATCTCCTGAACTGTCCACTTTTGTTAAAAAATCATTATTTTGTCAATTTTAGACAAAAAATGGCCGATTTGTGTTCCAGGCAATGTTCAACAACCATTGATACACAAAGGGAACCGAGACAACTGGGAACCATTGAGAAAACATCTGGAACCATCCAAAGTGTCCACTTTCCTTAAAAAATATTATTTTGACCATTTTGAAGCAAAATAGTTGAATCAAGGACCAGGCAATGCTCATCAACCACAGGAACACAAAGCACGCCAAAAACACCGGGAACCATCCAAAAACCTTCCGGGAAACATCAAGAAAAATGTCCACTTTTGTTAAAAAATCATTATTTTGACCCTCTTATTTTGACCATTTTGGACTGAAATTGCCAATTTGGGTTCCAGGCAATGCTCATCAACCTTTGAAACACGAAGCAGGCCAAAAACACCGGGAACCATCCAAAAACTTTCCGGGAAACTTCCAAAGTGTCCACTTTTGTTAAAAACCATAATTTTGAACATTCTGGACAGAAATGGCCAATTTGGGTTCCAGGCAATGGTCATCAACCATTGAAACACAAAGGAGCCGAAAACACATGGAACCATCCAAAAACATTCGAGGGGTAAGGCACAATCTGCTCAATTGGGCATTGTGGATTTCCAAACGGTAATTTGGGAAACCGCTACGTGCATTTATTATGGCAGTCTCTGTCTCAGTGACATTACAAAATCTGCTCTTAAACCTTCGTTCAAAAGATCTGAGTAATATCATGATAATTAAAGAAAAATATATTGACATCAAAATCCGTCGAGGTTATTGGATTAACCTCGCTGCAAAACAGTGCAATTTCCAATAACGGCCATTTAGATTTAAATATTCTTGACCAGACCTAGCCTTTAGTCAAGCCTGTGTGTGACCGTTCGATATACGTAAGAGCGCCCTCCTTCCGTTACGTCTTTGATTAGGACTAGCACTCGGGTTACGCCGGAAGTTTATGTAGATTTGTTGCTATTACTAGGTTGGCATGTCCTCCCCCGACCTTTCAGGAACCTTCCAAAGTTTCCACTTTTGTTTAGAAATCATTATTTCGACCAATGTGGCAGAATGGCCGATGTGGGTTCCGGGACAATTTTCAGGCAAAGCCCCATAAAAACATGGTTTTAGACCAACGACGGCCTACCATATAATCCTGAAAATCCCGCTTTGTATGCCGAACGCCTGCTGCCCAAGGCGCCTGCCCCCGCGCCGAATAACATTAGCACCATTGAAACAACAATCACACTCCCACCCATATTCTCTGCGCACCACTTTCACAACCACAGCCAAGCGGGAGAGGGAATTTTGTACGGATTACCAGGGGGTGAAACCCATTCAAAACCATCCGTCCGTGCTGGGCGCTGACATTTGAATATTTCAGGAATAATTAATAGTTTGGGTGCTTTTATACACACATATGTAAAGTCGATACAAACAATCCGTCCAAATATCAGTTGTTGGATGTTGGTGCTATTGGGTGGTAAATTTTTTGTCGCTACCCATTGTCACACAACGAATTAAATGACACATCAGTCTCCCTTGATTTAAATAAACCCGCCTCAATGAATACAATCTTTTCACCTAAGCGCGCATTGCGATTATGAGAAAACAAGTATCTGATCACAATGATCCAGTTACACATTATTACCCTGGGCCACCTTGGTGGTACTGCCGCTCATCTTGACTACTGTAGTTAGTTTCATGGTATGTATGATGATTCACTGTGACTGTGAGAAATTTATTAAACTTGACATCGGCCATGTCTGAGAGCACTCCTTGCCTGTGTTTAGTATAGGAGGTCACGTACTCGTATTTTCGCGCATTGATTATTAACAAATAATAATAAGCAGGGTAATAATCAAGGTTTATTTTAATCGCAAAATCGTGGCCCGTATGCCAAATTGCTAGAGACTTTACAAAACTTAATAATTAATAGACAGAACAATGCAACTTGGAGGCAGCAGCTTAAACAGCGCGATATTGCAACATTCAAACCTACAACACTCAACTGACACGAAACACACAACACCGGATGGTTAGTTGAATCTTTCATCATGGTTCATATCTGCCCACTTTCAATGAACCATGGAGAAAGTGGCATTCAGGTTTTAATCAATATCGTTATACAAATCAAATCCCAATGGAGTTCCCGAATTAAAGCCAGCAAGTGGTCCCACTGAGGATTCGATGACCAGGAGGACCCTTTACTCCGAAAGGTAAAATTGCTAAAAAAAACCCGCTTAAGACCACGCCACTGCCACATCCACTAGACCACACCACCCCTTCAAGAGGGGTCCATTGTTGTTTTCGGCGCATGTGACGTGCGGATGACGTGTGGGATTAACTCAGGGAGGGGGGAAGTCAATTGCTTTTGAGATTAGTAGTTATATTGGAAAGTTAAAAAAATATTGTTTGACCATTTACAATTACATACCGTAAATACAATGAATGTTTTAGAGAGAGAGAGATTTATCTTGAGACTTTCATTTATTTTGGTCTTGACACCAGTCACTTCTGGAATGTCTTTCTGTAGTTCACAGTTTTAAACTACTTCATGGCAGACAAATTCTAAAAATTAGGCTGTGAAACAATTGCATGCGCTCGCTCTCGTTTTTTTGTTTGCCACGGTATCGTTCATACATTCCGAAAGGTGCTGGGCAAGGGAGTCTGTGGAGATTGGATTCCGGTTACGTGAGGTATTATTATTTTTTAGAACCGTCATTAGTTAGGGGTAATTTTATTATTTATTAAAAAAAAATCATATTATTCAGTCATTGTTTTTGGGAGGTAGCTTCTCCTGTTTTACATTTCGGAATGTTGATGGATTGTAGAACTTAAAATATTTGATAAATCAAACTTACAAACAATTAAATTAAAAATTAATCTCTTAAAATAATTGTTAGTAATCTCGGACCTTGTTGTGTTCATGGTGAAGATAAATTATACGTTTATGTGGAAAACTAGATAACTATAGGAACGATACATGGATGTGAACTGAATATTTATAAGAGCCACTATATGCTAAAGGGATACTTAAACCCATGTGGTTTAGCACATGAAGCATTGCATCAGGGTACAAGTCACAAATAATCTTGTATTCTTCATGGATGTGAGTGATGTATATTTCTTTGAACAAAGTAATAATTTAGATTATTAACGTTGAGATATGGTAACGGGTGTAGTAAGGTAGAATCTAGTGTGGTGATTGATAAGTTTAATGATGCCATCGAAAAATATTTGGTTTTATTCTATAATTGTATATGATCATTAGTCTTTGGATTTTTATTATTACAGATATGATGATTGTAACTGTGATAGTGGGTATTTGAACATTGACAATTATGATATCTGGTTGGTGCGCTTATGGCGGATAGGAGCTCGGGTTGAGGCGTTAATGTAATTGATGATGAATGATGGTTGCTTAGAAATGACTTACACCAGAGCGATGTTGTGTCTGTGAAACCTGGGGTGGTGGGGAGCACACAAATGAATTATATTAACAATGTTGGGTAGTTAGGTCTTTGGATACACTCGCATCATGGCGTAGATTGGTGGCAAAGCTCGGTGGGGGGTAATGATGTGAGTAAAATAAAGTGTAAGTGTAGTTATAATGTACTGCTATGTTGTCAGTATTCAGTTATTACTGTGTTCAACCACGTGAATATTTCGTTCGTCCACCTCTCCATCGCCTATCGGTATGCGTATGACGCTGGATCGCACTTTTTTTCCAATAATCGCGGGGAGGAATTAGTATAGAAGCTTTCATGACGATTAAATTGTCATGATATATGCTTGTCAATCTTATTATCTTGATGAATTTAAGGGAACCTAGGACGCTGTTATCGCAAGTAGTTCATTATCAATTGTATTTGCTTATGGTCAATTCTATGAATAATGTAACAGCCGTTGCTCATTTTAATTACAAATGGCAGTATTATGATTAAAAATTGGAAGTATCCCTTGAGGCCGGAAGGAGACAGATAACAATGATGGATAGACAGAAATATTGGAAAGTACCAACAGCCTAAGTTGCGCTTGTACACTGTGAAAATTAGTTAATTTCCAATGTATGCAAAGTCTTTGATATAGGTAAACCGTTATTGTACAATCGCGTTTGGAATTGTTAGCCCAGGATTTATGTATTTCATAGAAAAGGTGTTAAACAGGAAAAATGTCGTTACAGGGAGTAGGCGTAGGGACAGATAATTGAGGGTCTATTGTATAAAAGTGTTTGTGAGGTATTAATTGGTACCATCACTATTCTCGCGATTTTATTGATAAGTTCTATTACCACCTTTTGTATTTATATTACATGAAGGCTTCTCACATGATTTCGTGTGATGATGGATTAGTGTATGGCACTTGCAGATGTTTATGTTTCAGTGACACCCATTGCAGATACTTTCTCGTTGTTCTCATTGGCTTGTATGGTGTGATACAAGGGTCAAGATCCCTTGGCTTAACAACGAGGGGGTGGCTGCCAAATACTCTAACATAATTGCATACATCTCATTCATAACAAAATTTCCCGCTTTACCCGAGGGGATGTGGATCTCTATTATAGTATGTAAGATAAGGTGAGACATTGAACATTCAGGTCAGACCCATGCATAAACAGTTGGATGCCATGTGATGCCAAGCAAGGGATGCCATGTGATGCTAAGCAAGGGATGCCATATGATGCCAAGCATGGGGTGCCATATGATGTCAAGCAAGGGATGCCATGATGTTAGACATTGGATGCCATGTGGATGTTGTGATAACGTGACGTAAACAATGGATGCCATAATGTTGCAATAGGATGCCATGATGTTTGCGATAGGATGACATATTTGCCATAGGATGCCATGATGATGATAGCAATGCATGGTCTCTTTAAATTATATTTAAATCAATGCTATATATTGTGTATGTTGATAATATATTGTATATATGATTGTTAAAACTTGTACCCATGTGTGTTAATACATACAATGCATACCTATGGTATGTCATTGCGATGTATTAACGGTAGCTGGCCCGCGCCGAGAGGAGGGACCCCCTGTCCAAAATGTTCCGTAAGGCGTTAAAAACTTAGAAATCAGAGCGTTTGGATACATACCAAATTGCCCCTCGTGCGCATGTAATATAGAGTTTAACCCATTGTATCCTGTAGGCTTTTTAATTAGTCCCGAGTTAGGTCCACAGTCCTTTGGCCGTCACCAAACTTTGGTGAGTTCCAGCTGAGTATATTACCATGGTATATTAGATTAGTGATTGTGTCGCATTTTGGTATTTGAAATTAACAAGAACTTATATATTTGATGTTATGTGGGAGTATTAATAAAATAAATAGTATGAAGCGGGAGGGTAAGATGTAAGGGGGTAAGACAGGGTATTGTTTGCAAAAAGACAACAAAAAAATCTCTCCGTGCCTTCATCACTGCAGGTACTTGACGTTACTCCAATATAAAAACACAATCAAAAACCAAATACAATATTTAAAAAATCAAATATTTCAATCCATCATATAATACAATTACACCTAAATGATAAAATTACACGTTGAAAAGTTTTTCATAATACACTTTTCAATACTACATCTAAAATGAAAGTAAATAACATTACCAACATACAATATTATGTGAGTATGGAACATAATTACATCATTAGCTATAAATAATCAATAATGAAGGACAAGCAAATCATTGCCAAAAAATTAAATTAACCCCAAAATATACACAGTCCTCAGACAATCTAAAAATATGGATATTATGAGATTAAGGTATAAGGAATACATGCTAATTGGCCAAAAGGATAAATTACACTTAAAATAAGCCTAACTGTCGTTTACCGAAAGGGAGGGGTTACCACCCTCTTCGGTTTTTTCCGCCTCGCCAAATCCCTTTTGTGGTGCCAAAATGTAATTGTCACGTTCTTTTCATGCAAAACCAAATATCCACCAGGGTATAGGTAAGATACAGGGTGATCCCAAAGTGATGGAGGGAGGTGGCAACACGAAGATTTAGAAACAAATGCAGTTTTACAGATATGTGTAGAACAATAGGATGGAAAATGCGTACAATAATTCGAAGTAAAATGATACTACCGGTTATGGGTCACCGTTCATTTTATTATCGACAATATCACCTATTCCGCAGATGCTGTGATACAGACTATCCGGTACAAATCTGAGACGGAATGTCACATGTACTCATATCCTTGCAATTGTACAATTAAGACCGAATTGTGGATCTCCGGTCTTTACTATTACCTGTTAGAATAAGACCAATGAGTAGCATGGGGACACTGGTAGCACACGCAGAAAAAAGAAGTCCGATACTTGAGATTAATCCTGATACCATGATACACACTCGAGGTCCGAATCTCTCGGTCAGTGTACTAGCAAATAGACCTGCAGAAGTTAAACAGATGTTTAGTTTAATCTGTTAAAATGTAATGATGTAGTTATTTTTTTTCAGAGTTTGAAATGAAGGAGAAAGAGAAATAGACGATTAGTTGAATACGTTTGGTTCTTTAATTGCGCGTGTTTTGGCGACGGATGAAATATTTAGGTTGCAACAGCACCCGGTTAGACTCGAGTTAAGGTTTGTCAGTGGACATGCATTTTTTGTGAAATTTCTACAGTATTTCCTATAATGTTAAACAATACCTATGAATCTCGGAGATTCCAGTTAGTCTGAAGTGGGGAATTTTTCAATTGCGTCAACGTTTGATGCGACTGGTCTAATTTGCCCATGTTCTACGTAAAACACATCACATAGTTACGGTGTACCATCGACGCCAAAAAAATAAATAAAAATGAGAAAAAAAAAATAAAAAAATGAAAATTAAAAAAAAAAAAAATCTTCCGATTTTTAAAAAAAAAAAAATTTAAAATTTTTCTAAAATTTTTTTTTAGAATTTTTTTTAGAATTTTTTTTTGTTTTTAGAATTTTATTTAGATTTTTTTTAGAATTTTTTTTTTTCACCATGGATTTTTTTTTGGCGTCGTTGGTACGTGTGTGAAAAAAAATTGAATGTGAGGGAAAATAAAATTTTCGCTATATAAATGGCTGGGGATTACAAATCCGGAAACCAGCCACGGAGGAGACGAGACTTGAGAGGTTAGTGGACTTGAGTTCGCTGTTTTGTTCTGCCTGCCGTATTGCATGCATTACTGCATGTCGCATAACTAAATTCGCGCAATATTCATCGTCAGATTAGACTGTTCACACAAAAATGTGATCATTTTGCGGTTTGTTGTGGATTGGGCGATGAAATGGAAGCGGCAATATCTTATTTGAAGCCTCTTTGACGTCACAATTTGACCCCATAGCTTACTGAAAAAGCTCACTTCTTCATTTCTCAATAGTCTGTGTGAAACGAGTGGTTCATAGATACCACCCGCTCACTCCTTTACCTTCTTACCACCCAACTACTAAACCTATTTTTCTTTTCCCCCCAAAGAAATCATTTTTCTAGAAGGGTATTAATTACAACTTGGTATGTTGATCCTACGCATGTTATACCCGTTGCCATTTAGTACAGTGATGGTCAGGGAACGGGTGTTTATCCTTGGTATAACAGGCGGGCAGGGGCAGGGAGGGCGTAGTCTCCCCTGAAGTCAGAACCCTGCCCACATTGCCCCACTACCCCGTCAGCCCCCCCCAATAAATTGACCGTTAGTACAGTTTGTCTTGGAAAAGGACCCAAAATTTCCCCCGTCAGAACAGATTCGACCCCATTATGACCCCCCCCCACCCATTTTGAAAAGGTCTGCAAAGGACTATTAATATATTGCACTATGGCTTTTATTTTAATGTAAGCATCCTTTTGCGGTCATTTAGGGCAAAAAAAAACTGGAACACCCCCTCCCACAGGTACCGGTACCATTAGGGGGGGTTCAGCACGGTTAGAAGACAACTTCACACAAAAATTCAGGCCTAAAATATGGAATTGGTCTTTTGTTGGGGCTGGGCTTAGGAAACGGGGCTTGGCACCTAATAATTTTGAAGTTGCGGGGGGGGGACGGCTCGATCGAATACCTTTGAACCCCCCCAATAATTTTAACACTTTTAACAAAACATTCAAATTCCAAAGGGTTGCACCCTCCAGCAACCTCCGGGTTCAGCGCTCCGCCTTCGCGAACGGCCAGCGGGCCTCATTCCTGATAATAAGTTCTCACAGGAAAAAGTAAAGCTTTTTGTGAAGTGTTTGTTGGGGCCACCCTCGACGTCATTGTCCCCAAACTCACTGAAAAAAGAAATGAGTATGAATGTGGGCAGGTAGTGTCGGTCAGGAGTGGGCGCATGATCTGATGGCGCACTGCACCCCGCACTGCCAAGTATAATTACACTGGATCAATAACAGGTGGTTGCCAAGAAGCCAATTTTTTCGGGCCCATGCCCAGCTAAAGCCGTTAAAAGTGTATACAAACGCCCCCTTTCTCTTTTGTTTTTTTTTTTATATTTAGAAGAGAACAACAGAACTTCAAGGTGCCAATCCTTCATTTTCCCAGAAAAACACTTTTATTTCAAATTCACCAAACGGGACCACCTAAAAAAATGGAAATAATTGAGCTAATTAATATGTATTATACAATCCATTTTTTCAATGTAACTTCCTTAAAGCACTTAAATAATTGAACCCAGAAATTAATATATTATGACAATATACTAGACCAGCATTTTTCATAGTAGTTAGGGTACATATGCGTGTCTAATATGTTATGTTATATGGGGGTTATTTATATTTGACAGGTGTGAATCAATCAATTATGTCTGATAGGAAGATGGCTTGCATCATGCATGCAGCATAGAGATTTTCACAAAATCCGGACGATATTGATAGAGTAGTATTACTAATTTCATAGGCCTCTACTGGGAAATTAATCTTTATAAAGAAACCTTTCTTGTGGTAGTACGACTTCGTCCACCCAATACCTAGGGGGCAGGCAAAGTCAACCTGCATCGCAATGCTGTAAAAAATGCAAAAATTAAAAAAAAATTATGCCTGTCAAATAGTTTAGATGATTCAACTAAAACACACCCCAGGTGGAACCGTAATCACGTAAATATAATATGCTGCACGGGAACTACAAGAGGAGGGGTTAAAAGTTTGTTACTACCCAGATTTCTTTGTTAAAAATATTTTTTTTTTTAGAAATGTTAAGATTTTTATTTTTTGCTTTTTTTAAGTTTTTTATTTTTTTCTTTTTGGATTTTGTTTTAACACACAAAAAACACCTTTCCTGTAGGATTATATGGGGATGGGGACATTACACCCCCTCCCTATTAAAGGGAACCAAACCCATGCAAAATAAAAGGCATATTGTGAACTCGAGTTATAATTAAATATTGTTTTTTGATATTGTTACAAAGAAATCTTGGAATTACAAATGTTGACTTTCTTCTGAATAAACAAATGACCTTAGGCCTATTTCCCAAAATATCTGGAAAGGAAGCACCACTCGCATGTGATCAAATGACTGTTTTACTTCCTGGTACTAAGAATAATTTTGAGATACATTACATAGATTTGGAGCAAAGCAGTATAAAACATTTGACCCCCCATAGTAACTGTACCCCCTCGTAACACCCACCGTGCAGCTGATTGAAAAAAAAACGGGTCAACCCTAGGAATGTTACTTATGGCATAGAAGTACCGATAGGGCACTCGTTTTATAGCATGACATGTCAGTTTGCAATGGAATATTAGTGTTTGCCCCCTCCACTCAACGGTTTTTCTACTACATTCGACCGTCGGGGGGGGGGGGGTAAAAACCCACCCCGATTTTTTTCGTAAATGACAAACATCATCGTGTTTGTAGATACGTGTGTAGCTACACATGTCCTTTCTTCAATTAAAGTAAAAACATTATACGTTTAATATGACGTCATAGTGACGTCTAACTGTGAGTTTATAAATAGAAATTAATACACCATACTCTAAAAAAAAGAATGATTAAACAAATATTGTCATATTGTGCTTATAGTAGCATCATAATTAACATAAGTACCATTTTTGGCCATTTTACACATAAGGTATAAGCAGTGGCAAACCCCCCCCCACACAACACACACACACCTTCCTAATGCGACATTGCCATGCAACACGGCAAATCTAAAAAGCAGAATGAAAACTCCGGCCAGTAAATCTCCTCCCGGGCTGGTTCCCGGCATTGATCCCCCAAGGGGGTGAAGCCCATCAAAACCAAGTCGTCGTGCTGGGCGTGACATTTTGCATATTGCACGGAATAATTATTCGTTTGGGTGCTTGTATACACACATATACTTCTCGTGTAGATTATCTATGTTTTCAGCGTGCATTATGTTTCACGAATGCACTGGGATCTGTCAGATAATGCACGTGTCATCAGATAATTCACGGGTCTTCAGATATGCACGCGGGTCACACAAGGTACAACTTCTAGTAGCAACTAGAAATACCGTAAATCATTTGATATACGGACTTACTGCTTAAAGACAAGTAACATGTATGCATCGTAATCTATACCCTTTACGAACTTAGTATTTACAATCTATGGTGTCAGTCCTTAGATTATAGTGTTTGAAAACAAAAGATTGGGTTCTGTATAAAGTATAGTTGATTTCACATGCGCAGACCATTCAAAGTGATTTTGTACTGTTTCTTTCCGAAATGCGTACTCTTAATTAACGAGAACAAGCTGTTTTGTATATCAAAGGACGATACGTTTGACTTTAAATATGATCTTAAATATAAACTTCCTTATGTTATAATTGTCAAGTTAGTTCGAAAGCCGTTAGAAAGTTTAGCTGCTAACGTAGAGTGACGTCACCGCGAGAGAATTTTTGGGAGCACCAAGTAAACCGCCCACGATGGCTTAAAGCGAGGCGAGTTTTACACTCGCGGGTTCTCGGGCTGCCTGCCAACTGACCCAACGGTCAAGGGCGATTATCCTGTCGAATGCACAAGGTAGGCCTTATCCTTAATCCTATGTCAATTCGATAAAACAATCCGCCAAAATATCAGTTGTGGATTGTTGGGTGATATTGGGTGGTTATGTTGTCCTACACATGGCCACACAACCGAATGAAATGACACGTCAGTCGTTCTTGATTTAAAATAAACCGCCTCAATGAATACATCTATTCACCTAAGCGCGCATGGATATGAGAAAAAAAGGTATCTGAGCACAATGATCAGGTGCACTATGATTACACCCTGGCCACCTCTAACACATACAGCAATTTGGATCACTACCGATTAGTGTATCATATGCAAAGCGGCACCCACAGTATGTGGAGAAGCGGAGGCAGCCATTGCTTCTATTGTGGTAATTTATGTTTCTTTGTGGTCGGCAAACATGCGAGACGATGAATTTATAAAAGATTACGTAAACGTTTGCCTCTCTATCTATATAGAAACCTCTGTGGTATCCCCAACCACTTATTAGCAACTTTATTTTTCCTTCAATTTTGTTTTATCTCCCAGGGCCGGCCCCCAAAAAAAATCCAAGCAAAAAAAAAAAAAAAAAAAAAAACCAACGAAGAAAAAAAAATCTGCGGAGAATAGAAAAAATTCTAAATAAAATTTATAAAAAAAAACCAATCTAAAAAAAATTCTAAAAAAAATAAAAAATAAAAAGAAATCGAAAAAAAAACTCCAAAAGTGAAAAATAAAAAAAATCAAATTAAAAAACAATATTTTTTTAAGTTTCTCATTTTTTTATTTTTATTTTTTTTTTTTTTTCATTTTATTTGTATTTTTTTTGGTCGTCGATGGTACACCGTTAATAGTTCTTGGTCAGAGGGGATCGCTTGATTTTTAACCAGAGAACGTTGAAATCATAAGCCTAAACCATGACTCTCTGTTAAAAATAAACTGTAAAAAAACGGGATTTGAGTTGACTGGCAGCTGGACTCACAACGTGCAGAACGTAAAAATAATGGAGCCGTTGTTAAAGTACGAAAACCATTGCAAGGGAACGTAAAATAACGGCGTAGTGACCAAAATCTCAGCTTAAAGTTATTGTGGTTTTTGACTTGTTTATAAACAATATTAAGTATTAAAACGTATTAGAATCCTCTGACCAAAGTTTCACGTTGTAGCTATGCATCATACAAAAAACATGTTTTATTACGTTACCACGTGGTTTGTAAAAAAAACTTATGTAATTTCAGCCAAAAACAAGTTTGAGAAAAAAAAGGCAATAAACAAAAAGGAAACGTTGAAGAAATAAAAAAATTTAAACCCAGTTATAAAATGTGTTTTAAATGGTAATGTACACATACAAATGTACATAACACATTCTTCATCAATGAATAAAAACCTAATACATGATGTACATAGATTTCGAACAGGCCTTAAGATTAACACGTCCTAAACCTTATCCACTACACTACATGACTTTACGTATATAGGAGATGAGAAAAATTAACTATAGAATGTATGTGGTAATATTTTTTATTCAAATTAAACTAAGTATAATACAAAAAGGATGGAAGGAAATTGAGTTCATGGAATGAGTTCTACAAGAGTTTTTAAACTATTTTTTTTAAAAAAATGGATAGGAAAATAAGGATTTTGCATTGTTAAAGGACGTTACTTACGACGTATTTAACACATTTTAAAGGTTTTTAAAACGATTATTCATAGTTCATATTCTACATTAAAAACAAGTAAGTTACAAAGAAGTAATATTATGGAAAAATATAATAACTGTCAGCGTTATAAATACTACCTTTTTCAAAATGAGTAAGTATTATTATTTCTAGCCACTGTTTATTTTAACTTAAATTGTTATGCTTCCAAATTGTAATTTTATGTTAGGTAAGTAATGAAGCGTTGAAGATTTTGAATAATGGGGTCTACCCGATTTTAAACGGTAAAGTCAGGATTAAAATTAGGAACATTTTGAACAGTTTGTCTAAGTATAGTAATCCAAACTCGGCTGAAAAAACCCCGCACCAACGATGACAGTGCCCTTGGGAAGTGCTGCAGTTGCTGCTGTGTTCTTCATTGTTATTCGGTAACGCAAAAAGACGAGTCGTGACGCTGCACATGCAGGCGAATTTCTGTTTAGCGTCTTGGCTGGTTTGATTTTTTTCTTAATTGCGGTTTGTTTTTTCAAATAAGGGCGACTGAGAATCATTTCAAAGCATTCAATGCACCAATCAAAGACGGGATTCATTGTTATTCGGTAACCGCAATTGAAAAGACGAGTAACGCTGCACATGCAGACGAATTCGTGTTAGCGTCTGGCTAGTTGATTTTTTCTTAATTGCTAAAATCTTCGCAGGGGGTGTTTTTCCAAATACGGGCGACATTCAACATTCAAGCGATAATGACCAATCAAAGACGGGAGGCATGACGTACCGTAGCATTAATGGATCAACGATTTTTCATGTACATGAACACGCACAACATAAACCGTACCTGACAATGCAGATTTGCAAAAGTGTTCCGGCCCATTCAAGTTGTATATGAAAATATAAAAACGACAAGACTCGAGGCTCGCTTCTGCTTGTGAGCGGTTCGGGAAGTTAGCAATTTATATTATGGGGCGGAGATTCGCGTGTTTGTGGTGGTTGACTGTGACGGTATAGTAAGTCGTAGCGGGAGTGATTCGTACACAAGGAAGGTAGAAATAAGATTTCGGTAGACTTTTTTAATTACAGTTTTGCATGGATGGACGTCGGCCCTAAGGCTCGGGTGTGTGTGTGTGTGGGGGGGGGGGTGCAAGGGCGCACGGGCCAAGGTCATTTTTATATCTCATGGGTAAGGTTTGATGGGTTAAGCGGAGGCCGTGGGGGTGGGGGTCACACACCAATGATTATATACGGGTGTGTACCTCGAAAAGGGGAAAAGGGGGATATAGCCGAGCGTCGGAAAAAGATTACCCATGTTCATACCGTTCGCAGTTAAGCTTCACTATAGTTAGGATCTCCTAAAAGTTTAGGTCTGTCCATTCACTTCAGGAGGTGGTAGAGGACTTAGTAAATGGCAACGGTTAAAAACCACAAAAGGATGTAATAAATCAAGGTACCGTATAGTTATGTTTATGAAGATTTGGATTTGGTTTTCAAGTTGTACTCAAAGATTCAACCTTGGTGGTTCAATAAAAGATCAGGATGAAATCGGCAGCCAATTACTTAAAAAATTTTACAACATTGTTATGGACACTGCAAAAATGATTACTTATCACAGGCATTTGGCAATCATCTTAAAGGTGCAACGAGAGATTTGAGGCACCCTACTAATATTGTGTCTAATAGAATTCCATATAGATTTAGACACTCCATAGATTTCTCACCTTGTACTCGCTACAGACATGTCTTTAACTTCTAAAAGAGAGAAAAAGGCGATTTGGAATTGCTTGATTTCAAGTTAAAAACATAGGAGGGAATTTAGTATTTGCTCCGATACGAAATTAAAAATTCATTTTCAAGTTGGACACACGAAAACATTTCCGGCTTAATCTTTCAGAAGGGGATGTTTTGATGGCAAAGCTTTAACATCAGGCAAAACATCGTACTTTAACTTTTTTACGGGGACACCCGACATGGAAATCTCTCGTTGCACCTTTAAGTCTGTCCACACGGAGGATTGGCTGTGAAAAATCCGGAGGTTAAACACTGGAGTGTCGATCGGGGGTTGGCAGCTCTGTGAACGCATTCGGGTTTTAAACTCGGTGTTCTATCAAGGGTTAGCAGGATTTTATCCACCAAAAACTTAGGGTGAAGATCAAAACTCCGAAGTGTTTTGAGTGTGGTGCAGATGTGAACAAGCATGGGGGATAGTGAGCGGAGACCTCGCAAGGTTATCTTTTTTGGACAAATTCCTGTGTTTGAAGATCACGCGGAACGAAAGTCCACGGTTTCCGGTATGTTGACTTCAGGTCTACACTCAGATATGAGAAGCGGAGGATACGGAGGAAGGAGGCAAATTGTCGGGGGTGGGGGGGGGGGGGGGGGTGATTTCAAAATTGGGCCATCGTTGTGGACACAATTTGAGTTGATTGAATGAGTGAATTCTTTTCACCCTCCTGAGTTTTCAACCCATGGAGTTTTGTTGACCGTGTGGAAACATGGTTTTATAGAGATACCGTTGTGCATTTAGTCTTTTATCATTGACAGACCATTTGTATGAACTAAAGTACTGAGTTCCAGTAAGCCCAGTGAATCAGGAGGTCACAAAAATGCGCTATTTTCTTGTACACGAGAAGACAATACAACCGCTGTGACCTCAATAGCTGGTCGAATAAACGCTCTGGAAAATGTCCTGATTTGAGGTCCAAAATACCTGAATCATTTAAAATAACGCGGAAGTCAAACTACATATATAAGTTGGGCTAATTGTGACGTGAAAGGGTGTTTGGGGGTTAAAACAACGATTTAAAAGCGATGAATTTTAAGTTTTTGAAGTTATAGAAACCCAGCAAAAATTTTGAAGCTTCCAAATCATTAACTGACTTGTGTGCTACAAAACACAGTCTCTGTAACGTTTACACTGTAATCGTTTTAAGAACCTTACATTTTCTGGCATAATGGAATTGAATGCTCACCTGCATACACGGGGGCTTGCTTCATAGAAATGTAAACTGCAGACGTGTGCAGGAAGTGGGAAATTAGCAAGGTCGTTTGCCAATTGTATTTGTGAAAGCCTGAAAAGCCCTGTGTAAAAAGGACCCTGTCCCAACAATTTTCCGCTGTGAACAGTCGTACTTTGGGTGACCCTGCCAACTAATGCGAGATTCGGTGCAGCAACTTGTACCATGGCGACGATGTCTGTATGTGTTGTCTGTGTAACCATAGTTAACACGTAAAAATGGCTGACCCGATCGAAAACCCGTTTCTAGGGCATACGTACGTAGACTAATGTAGTTAAAACAGTAGTAATTAAATATGGTGAAATGCTGAATTTGTTAATTAAAACTAACTAAAATATGATGTTGGAATTACCATTTCTAAGCAGTTGTGCGCCTCAGAAAATGGAATTGTGGAGTTAATGCACTATCGTGATTTGCTAAATCAGAAAATCGAAACAAATCTAAAAAATCAGATTGTTTCAGTCGTAACAGATTAGGATTACCTACAAGTGTAAGGACCAAACAACCAGCCTATAATTAAGCACCAAAATTGGATATCTTAGGCATTACTGTCCGTACGGAATCTTACTACAACACGTAATTGAATGTGATTTGAAACTTGACAATACCGTTTTCTTCCTTTATGTCAATTTTCAGTTCGAAACAAAAAAAATAAATCGTGAGAATTTTAGAATTAACTTTACTTTTAAGCTATTCCTGCAAATTGAAATATTTTGAATCTTTCTGGTGGATCACTGAGGAGTGGCTTTAACTGGATTTAAAACTTGCAGGGCATTGTGTTGAAAAAAATAAAAAATAACCACAAAATTATTATATATTAGTTTAGAGTGTTTATGTGAGAGAAAACACCATTTAGCCAAGTTTTATGTTACATAGTGCATATTTCCCCCCGTGGTGAAATTTGACCTTGTGTGTGACCTTGACCTCATATTCCCCATATGTCAAAGGCATAATGAAATGCTGAAATGCATAGTCGGACCGTCTCGAGTCGTAGGACTCAGCCTGTTCGAAAACATCTATTCATCGTGGCCTATTAGTGTGGTCTATGGTATTATGTGTAATGAAACAATTCCCATAGAAATTTTGTGCTACATGCTGTTTTGGATTCAATAGTGACCAGAATGTCAGAAAAGTATGGATTTCAAGGACCCCTGCCGGGGAGGGCGGCCAAGAAATCCAAATTCAGGGCGTCCGCCTTGGTTTAAACGTAAAAGCGAAATTCTTGACGAAATTCTGAATTTTTTTATATGTGTCAGGAATATTTTCTTATTCCCAAACCGTTAGCTGAAGAATCAATACACTGGAAGGGTTATTTATGATTTTGTTTTATTAATAACGACGAGGACGAGGTCGTATGTAGGTCACGGGAAGTTGTGGAACACCCATGACCGACCACCATTAAAGCACCCAAATTGGTGTGGTTTGCCTCCGTAAGTGCTGTAATTTCTTTTGACCTTTTGGTTGAATTGACTAAATGGAATGAGGCTTGGCCCCACCGCCCTGGACCTGGCAGGATAAGCAGAGAGAAGCGCCCTCAGTGTTTACATTGCGTTATCTGTACCATTTTCATAAATCGTAGAACTTTAAATGTGAAGTTTCTGATCCGAAACTTTGAAAAACGGCAGTTGTAGAGGAATTTTAAGTTTAGGCTTCAATGGAAATCGATTTTTATATACCACCCCTCCCCAAGAACGGAAGAGACTTATGGTGACATGTATATTGATGATTCTACCATGGCAAGGGAGTCCCCAAAAGAAGAGGTCTTATAGATAGAGAGGAAAAAGGTTACGTAATCTTTAGACATACACCGTATCGCATGTTTTGCGACACAAAGAATACCGAGAGTACAACATTAGAAAGCCAATGGCTGCATCCGATTCTGCCCCATTACGTGGGTGCGCTTTCATTCACTATCGGTATAGGTGATACAAATTAATGTATGGTGTTAGAGGTGGCAGGTGTAATAATAGTGTACCGGGATCATGTCCTCAGATACTCTTTTTCTCATAATGCAATGCGCGCTTAGGTATGGAAAAGATGTATTCACTGAGGCGGTTTATTTAAATCAAGACGACTGATGTGTCATTTCATTCGTTGTTTGGCCATTGGTAGGACAAAATTTAACCGCCCAATAGCCCCCAACATCCAACAACTATATTTGGCGGGGATTGTTTGTATCGAATGACTGATGTGTTGATACAAGCACCCAAACTGATAATTATTACGTGGCCATATTCAAAAGGTCAGCGCCCAGCACGGAGACTGGTTTTGAATGCGTTTCACCCCCACTGTGGCTTTCCCTTTGTCTTGGGAGAGCATAAAACATTTCAATCACATTGCATTCATGTTTGAACCTCCCCAATATATTCCAAAGCATTATAGCTTTGTTCTTACTCTACCAGAACAAAAGTGACACTGTATTTCAGAACTCACTGTATTGTTATTCATTACAAAACTTTGCACAAGAATTTCATAGGATTAGGTAATAGTCCAACAGATTATCCCTGAGCTCTGAACCATAGCCAAATGACCACTTCTGTTATAGTAACTCTGATCATCAATGAAAGACCTGTTGCATAATATCATGAATATAAATCTCTAGTGAGATTTTGAAGTAGTGTGAATTATTTATAGTTGTGGGTATGCTACTTAGAACTCAAACCCACTTCCAATTTGGATGTTTTTTCATGTTTTTAGCTTGTTATGCAAATTTTAGAGGAAAGCATGAATACCTCATGAAAACCGAGTCTTATGTACACGCAATATCGCAAAATGACAATTCATCAGCCTAGTTACAACTATTGAGGGCGCTTCTCTCTGCTTATCCTGCCAGGTCCTTTTCAGACAGGGAAAAATCGAGACATATTGTGTTTTAATGTAGACTAACGTGTTCGTTGGTTGAATAATTAAATAGCAAATGTATCAAGGGTCTACATGTTGTATTGGATCATCAAGAGTTTCCCTGGATGTTGCAAATTGTGCTATCAGCAAATCAGCTAAAATGCATTGTCTGCTTCAGTATGTCAAGAGGAGTTATTTGACTCAACTTTTAACAACATCTGAGCATTTACCCCCAAAATACCTTGAAACGTATAGCCTGCACCTGTGAACTATTGGTCAGAACCTAGACAAAATGTACCTTATTTAATTCCTCTCAAGAAGACGGATATATATGTGTATATTTTCACGTAATTTGATTTGTTCAATTTCAAGTTATCCCGTAGGTTTGTACAGACTTGGTATTACGATGCTGTAAAAAAACATTACTGGTAGCAGATAACGGGTTGATTGATTTTATGATTACGTTGCTTTAAAAAAAATATTACTGCTAGCACATAACTGATTGATTTAATTTATGGGTTTTTTATAATGCCATGATATGCATATATGTTTTTTATGTTTAGTTCTTAATATTCAGTTTAATACCAGTGTGTGTTTTTTTACCTACTGAGTAAGCCTGCACATCCCATCCTTTCCAGTTTAATGAAGATTCTGTCATTGAACCCCAACTTTTTTCATGTTTCTCGTCATGTCTTGCGGTTTTTTTTGTGTCGTCCATGTCTCGTCCTTCTTAGTATGTATACAGAAAATGATATCATAAATACTATGCGAATCAAAAAAAAATATTGTGCAAGGACTGCAGACGACCTTGACCTTGATAAAGTCACTGAATCATAGATTTGTTGTTGATTTAATAAAGCAAATCTAATATACTTCCAAGTGTTGAAAAAAATGAAAGAAATCGACTGAAAAATAAGCCAGACAAGAGATACTTTGTAATCACACCTCTTTTCCCTCCATTCCAATGGGTTTATACAGTTAAGCAAGATATTGCGTTAATATATATAGGGTATACGGGGTATAGCATTATGAAAGTAATGAAGTGACCGTTCAGTCGCAATTATCAATGTAAGTGTAATTTATTGTGGAACTGGTAGAGTAAATGTTCACACAAAATTTCACTCAATTAATCCTGATGTGTAAATGAAAAGGGTTTTCAACACTACTACTACTGTAATTCAGGTATAGATAAAAGCTATGCCAATAAGGGCTAAACTCTTAGCAATACCCTAAACAGTGAGAAGATGTTGTTTTCTTGCCCTGCAACAGATGAATTCGTGTTTGGATTTGTCATATCAGTTGGCACATTGATGTAAATAGATTCATTGATTAGTCCGTAGTTAAAATAATCAAGAAAATGTAACATTAAGTTGAGAAAGACATCACGATATTCATGATATTGTACATTCTCACAAACACAAGTTTAATGTGTGTAAATCACATTGGAATAGAGAAAAAAGGGGTGTGCTTAGAAAACCTGCCATATCTAGCGTATTTTTCAGTTGATATCTTTCATATTTTCAACACATGAAAGTATATTACACACACTGGCCAAAAGTATTGCAACATGCAGAAAAAAACAATTTACTTTGAAAAATGGTTTCAAATTGTACAAGGAGTTCTCGACTACACGTAACGTAATTATTGTCAAAGTTATGATTCTTAAACAGGTGCTGTTTCCCAGAATCAAGTAGCGCGAAAAACGTTTAAATTGATTGTCATGTTCCCTATAACTTGCCGATTGTACTCCAGAAGGAATATACGGACACATGAACGTCAAAATGGCTGCAAAATAGTCGCTAAATGAACTGTACGGGTTTGTTAGGGTCTACTCTTAATGTTTAGGGCGAAAATCGAAGTGGTTGTATTGACCGGAAATGAGATAACGTCAATAAAAGATGGGAGCACGTCGATCACTGTTGCACTCTGGAAATTTAATGGCAAGAAAAATGTCACGTGATAACTTGAAAACAACTTTTAATCGCATTGTTGATATTGTTATGTTTGTCATGCAATGTGAAACGTGTAATTAGGTATGATTTACGTAAACCACGTGATTTATCATTCGAATTGCATTTCGGATGTCTCAGAATTTCCCGAATGTTTCAAAGACCACTGTCTTGCATTGACCGTATCTCTTTTCCGGTCCAAACAACCATTCCGACTTTCTCTGGTAAACATTTAAGTAAACCCTAACGAACCCATACAAATCATTAAGCAGCTATTTTGAAGCCATTTCTTTTGTTTCTGTGCCTGTATTCCTTCTGGAGTGCCATCGGTAAGTTATCGTTCGCAGTTTCTTTAATTCGCCATATTTAGGAAACATCAATCAAAATCAAACGTTTTTCACCTCTGATTCTGGGGGATGACATTTGCATGAAAAGCAGCACAACTTGGACATTCAATACGTATTGATGGTCAAGAATCCATGGTAAAATTTGAAATCATTGGGGATTATGAATTTGTTTTCTTGCATGTTGAATAATGGGGCCATGTGTGTGAATGTGTTTTATAAAAAACAACAACAAATCTATGATTATGTGATTGAATTTGTCAAGTTCATCTTTAATCCTGGCACATTTTTTATTCACGAGTATATTAAGTTATTCAATCAGCTATGTTAAGTCTAAGAAAATACATGACGGGCAAACTTAAAGGTTAAATATCTCAAAAGGCCCCCGACCTTACGCACTTCAGGGTGGAGCATATGAAGTCTCTCGAGTTTATTGGTTTCTCCCCATCCACACGTTCATTTGTTTATATTTGGTACATGGAAATTTGACCTCAATCATTACATTTATTGCGATTTTGTATATGCTTTTAATCAGTATATTACTTTATAATTGCATATTGTTTAATATAATTGTCCATGTCCACCCCCTTTGACTATTAATTTATTTTTTTTCTTTATTATCAATTAAGAGTTGGATTATAAACTATACCATTCTCCTAATGGTTTTTGTACTTAATACTGAACAAATATCCAATGTTACATTTATATTGTATGTTACAAATCATTTTTACTGTAGGCCTGTGGTATGAGATGAAATAAAACCATATTAAATGTTGATCTTTATCTACACAGGATAGGCCTACGTAGGCGTCGAATTTGGGTTGGGGACGAAACGATTAATTGGACCTGTTCATTGGGGTTCAAGATATCAACCTCCTCGTCTTGAGCCCCGGAAGGAAAACTGATTTCGATCAGGGAATGATACTTAACGGAGCTTACGTAAATCCTGTTGTCGTTTTAACTTACGTATCTTTAATCACTGTTTTTTTTTAAACTGACTGTATTTTTATCATGCCTCCGTAAGAGGACACAACTGATGGCATCAGTGACACGTGCCCTCATCAGGGCAGAGGCATCACGGATGTCAAGTCAGATGGCATCTCTGGCTTCAATGAATTTGGAAGGACTCATAGGGCAAAGATCAAAACTCATGAACATCTTACACAAACTCACAAAGCAAAGCCGGTTCTTCTCCAAAAGAAGGGACACACGGCAAACTGGACAGTTCCATCCGGCGAAAATGGGAACACCAAGCTGCACACCATTCGAGAGCGTACCCATGGTATCTGCCACCTTTGTAGAAAACACAGCTTAATGGAAGCATATCACTAACTGTCAGATTCCACGCTGGAATGGGCAACGACCCAAATTGTAGATGTCTTACGTAATCAATGTCTATAAGCACTAACTCAAGCAGATTCTTCTACCGACTTATGGTCACCTGCATCTACGCTGGTTACTTCAAGGCAGTCGTAGACATTACTGGGGTTACAGGAATACCAACCATGACGTACCCACCCTGGTGTTCCAAATCTGTTTTAGCCTACAACTTTTGTACGACCCCAATGCAACCGACAGTTTCTAGTCTGGAAGGTGTGAACACAAATCTCAAATTAGACCTTGCATTGTAAAAAGTTTAGGAGGCTTTCTGTTCCCCTTACTTTCTCGACCGCTTTCCGAAAGTCTCAAAATTTTATACCATCTCTGATCGCTAAGGACAGCTGCCTAGTTGTGATAAGGTGGAACTTCCGCAAGACAGGACTGGGACTAGTTTGAGAACATGGTGGATTCAGAAGTGCCCAAACATTCCGACATCACTCCCTACCTCCTCCAACCCCCTGGATTTCTACACAGCACTATGTAAAAAACTTTTTGTAAGTAGCAAAGAAGACCCTCACACGTGGCTGTCGTCGCAGTTATATCCATCATGGGATGAAAGTGATGCTCTTTACAATATAATAATAATAATAAATAAGGTTAGCTATTATTGCAATACACGGTTTTTAAAACATGTTAAATATACAATATGTTTCTTCTCACATGTCCGTGGCTTTCTTCAAATACTACAGAAAAAAAATACATTTTAATTTTACCATTTTAAAATTAACAATTAAAACAGAAATATACGTATAAGTAATCGATGGAGTCAAAAAAATAATTTTTAAAAATGGCCGAGTAAAGGAAACAACAAAAACAAAACAATTAAGTCGGGATTCCCAGGTTCACGAGGAAGATATTGCGCCGGAGGAACGATCAACTCAACTTGCGCACAAAGGGTAATTAAAATTGTTCCGTGCGAGTCTTGTATATCTGAATAAACACTGACCTTTCCCTTCCGTTTGGACGTACTTAAATTAACCTCACAAGCAATGAAATCCCTTAATTGGTACTCAATGCCATATTGTCTGTCTTCAGACGACCAATTATCGTGGCTCATAATTTTAGTGGGGCAAGGAATAACTACTTTACAAACATGAGATAAATGTAGCGCGACCACATACGGCCCCCCCCCATGCAAAGAGGATCACAGACATAAGACTATATTGATCGACCAATATTGCTAATTGGCTATAAAAGATTTCTTCTCCGTGCGGCTTATAAATGTTCTGTGGACAGGTTTGATATAAAATGTGAATCTTGCGTGCCTGCCACGAATATTTTTGCGTTCGACATGTTCCGTCGGAGGCTTTCCCCGAGGCAATACTTTGCTCCGGAAACTGGGATCCGCTAACTAATTTTAAAAATATCATATTTTTTTTATTTTTTTTACAAAAATAAATTAATTGTCAAAATTTGGAAAGGGTCCTAGATAATTTGGCCACATAAATTTAAGTGACTAAAGACCAGAAAGTAAAAAACAAAAATATGACAATTTTAAAATCAGCAATTTGTTTTGGTTGTCTTATATATCATAAATGGCTAACTAGAAAAAGCTCAACATAGGATACATCCAAATTTTTAAACAAAACTAAATGACCAATTAAAATCATCAAATGTAATCAGATTGGTTTGATAGATCAAAATGGCTACTTAAAAAAACCCACAAGAACACAATATGTAAAATAGCTGAGTCCTAGAAGTTTAACAATTTAAATGAACCCAAGTTATTTAAAATGGACACATACATTAAAAAAATTTTCAAACAAAGAGAAAATTAGAACAAAATTTTAACAATTTAAAAGAGATACTGAAATTTACACAGGGTTTGTACACACTAAAAGCAAGTAGTTAAAAATATATATTTGTTGTATTTAGGCAAAACATTCATCTTGCATGAAGATAATGCACTATAGGTCTATACGTTAAGAAATCTGACAATTATCAATTGATGCAGATGTTTGCCTTAAAACTGGACAGGTCAATAGCTTTTAACTGTAATATCAAGTGTATTCCATAATTTGCCCCCTATAACTTTAAACTAACGCTTTTACTCAGTATTTGTTTTTAAGCCATACATAAAGTGTTAGTATCTCTCATTATATCTTACTTCCTTTCTTGTAAATCTCTTACCTAAATTGGTGGAAGAAGTTATTCACAATCACTTGAACATAGTATATGGCTTCTTATAAAAAATTTATTTCTAATTTATTCCCAATTCAGATCATTTCAAGCCCTGCCTGCTTGAGCTATACCTATTTGTATAGTAGGATCTTTGCAGACAATTTTGCAAAACTTGTAATTTAATTTTTCCTCAGGGTCGCTGGCCCGCATCTTCCCGATACAACCTTACAATAGTCAAAATGCAGGGCAATGGAATGCTTGATAATAAAGTAAAGATTGGAAATGCCTGGAATTATATTATGAGAACTTTCTCGATAGACAAATCATGTAAAACCTTCTTTTCCTCCTGACTAGTCTTCGTCACATGTTTGCTCCATAGTAAATTTTCGTTAATAATAACACCCAAGTGTTTGCAGTGGTGGACTCTCGTATAACGTTGATCCAACTAATTTTAATAATGAAATCATCATGGGCTATTTTGGGAAAGTTTAATACACTGGTTACCAATAGACCATACATTCAGTTTTCTATTTTTGTAGTTAAGATAAGCTTTCTAGAATTCTAAGCATGGATTCACCTATTCTTGATAATTTGCGAAGCTTCTCCTAATTGAGGCGAATCCGTTTTACTGGCCTGTTTTTTAAGCTTATCCCCGCGTTCGCCAGCATAGCAACTAATTATGTCATCAGTAAACCACGGGGATTTCTTCTGGCGGACACGCTTCCTATCCTCTACTGAGTGGAGCGTGCTGGTTCGCAATCTCTAAAATTTCATTTCAAAATCTTCATGGCTTCGTCAACATTATCATGCTTTACCATACCAGACCAATCAACTTTTGCAAATCGCATCTGAACATAATTTTCCTCAAAAATTTTAAATTCCTACTATTACTAATACTTATGGCGGTTAGTAGATATTTTTTATCGTCTTTACCCCTAATAGCATAATAATATGATCACTCATATCTGTATATATGACACACGGGATTGCAAGAGTGAATCAGGAAAAGTGTATAGATGTGATCATTGAGAGTGCGACTTTTCTCATAACTCTTGTAACTTCATTTATCATATGAATTCTTGAATTCTGAACCCCGGGAAGAAGCGACTCCAAGGCTTCAGATCTGGCAAACGGCTTGGACAGGAATCTCAATAAATAGTAAATCGACACCCCACCTATTCTTGGCCTGCAAAATCTCTTTGACATCCACTCTATTTTTTTGATGTTATCTCAATTTGTTTTACCTAAGACTCTTCTTTTGTCTTGTAACACCAAAGTATGATGTATTAAGTGGAAATAGCTCTGCTCTTCACGCTCTATGTTTAGATGTACCTCCATCCGACATTTACAACATCTCTATATTATATAACATTGATCAACATATCAGGGTGGTTTCGTTAATTAATAATTTTATTTTATTGTATAAATGTATGTTTCCCACATGTACTTGGGCCGTTAATTATATATAGCTGATTAAAATAATTAAATTTGAATCTGAAAAGTCTGAATCTGCAAATCTCCTTTTTATATTGGGTCGCTTGCTTCCTAGCATAAAAAGACATGCGAAGTCTTTTATATAGAAGTTAGACAAAAGTGCATGGCGGGGGGGGGGTGGGGTCCCTGGGGTCATTATTTCTAGTTTCTTTCGAGCGCCATTTTCTAACGGATAATTGTTTTTGCCCAAATTGTATGTAATTGCCTAAATATCAGTTGCGCATATTTTAGTCCAAAAAGAAGCAATTGGCCAGGGCGTTTTTATGCTAATTAGCCTAAATAATCATATGGTGAGCTATTCCCCAAAACCTGTTTGCCCCTTCAATTGTACTGGAGTAACTTTTCAATTTTTTTTATTTCATCAATGGAAATGTATTGATGTTTCTATTATGAGCCCAAAGTTTATGGAAAAGTCCTTGGGAAGTGGTTCAATTTCATTTTTCGGCGGGAGAATTTGGTACGCGTTTGAAAAATCAGCGGTCGCCATTTTGAATCGGTTGGCAACCGATTTTCGTTTATTCCTGTTTTGTAGTCCTGTTTGATGTACTCCATCAATGAACAGATTTTTGTAAAAACATCAAACGGCAAAGTGTTTTCAGAGGGGGGGGGCGGAGGGCGGGGCGGGGGGGGTCCACTTGGACCCCCAACGGAGTGCAGAGAACTTATGCACCTTAAGTGTTCTACATAATTAAAAATGCTCTATTTTAAGCTGTCCCGATTGGAGCGCACTTTGATGAAACTACCTATGATGCAATTCCTTGCCAGGCCATACCTGGAACTTCCCAGCTATTTATATAGAGATTCAAGAAATGTCCTCTACGTATGTAAACAGATCAGCACATTCCAAAATAATGGCTGTCTTGACGGCTACCAATAAATTATCCTTTGGAACGTCGCAACTGCAACACGTTTAGCGTCTTTGCTCTGAGCCACGATTCTGGGTAGGTCTGGCATTCTATCTGGACCACGAACCATCAGGGCCTACTTGTGAATGGGTAATTTCTAATTTCTTTCTCCTTGCCAGAAATAACATCTTGGACTGAAATACGGAGAACGATAGACTCCTCCCTGGCGTTCACAGAAGTATAAATCTGGCATGGATCTGTACAATCAGCTGCATTGCGACTGGGAAAATCCGATTGGACGTTGGCAGATTCTACAAGATGTCGGACTAAAGCTTGGGAGGGACTAACAGTGGTGCTTGCTGAAAATTCACCACGATATAGTTTTTCAAAAGCTCGTACACATGGCTTACTGTCTGTTATGATGCAAGCAGACTACTTGGATTGCGTGATGTATGGTGCTTTGTAGAAGCAGAAATGGCCACAGCTTCGACTGTCCATGGCAACCATGTAGACTGGCGTCCACGCAACTTGTCATTTAAGAGTTGGTAGGTGAAGTGTGTTATTGCAAGTGACGTAGAGTTGTGAACCTGTGTGATTCTCTCTTCTTGATGATCCGTCCATAGTTGATCATCACGACGCATGTCAGTGTAACTGTGTGCGTAGTGTTCATTTATATAGCACCTTTCACAATGTATCATTTTGTAGCGCTTTACATTTTTTTTCCGCTGCACTAAATATGTAGCTGCCTACAAATGCCAAGGATACTTCATACTCTGGGCGGCGCTCAATGAAAATATTACCGAACAGCTCTCCATTTAGCACCTGGGTGGAGGAGAGAGAGGCAAGCGAGGGAAAGTGCCAATTGACAAAGTGCACAACACATTGGCCTCAGCGGGGACTAGAACACATGACCTTTAGTCAAGAGGCAGCCGTTGTATCCACTGGACCAAATGTGCCCTCACAACGCCTTCATTGACTTGCGGGAGAGGGGTATTTGGTAGGAAGGCACTGTGACGTCAGTAGTAATGAGGTGTTTCCACTGGGCAATTTTACGCAGGGTAGAATCACCATCTGGCATGAGAGAGGGCTGAGTTTGTCACTGGGCTTTATTAGGAAGGATGGATTCAGTATTCCACTGTGATGCACTTAGATACAGTAAAATGTTTTTAGAGATGTTGCTGAAATGATTTTCTCCTGACATGTTTCCTATGTTTTCAAAACTTTAAAAAAATGTTACCAAGATGTTGCTTTTATTTTTTTTTTTTCTTAATGTTTTTGAAACAGTTTGGAAATGTAATCAAAAACATTTAACCTACACTGTATGGATATCATATATCACCTTATGAAAAGATTTTAATAATAAATTCTGATGATATTGTTTTTCAAACATGATAATGTTTTCCAAACATTGTGCAAATGTTATTAAAAAGTTCAGTTGAATTGTTTTCAATATTGTAAGCAAATATTGCAACAAATTCTTGATTAGCATTTTGGCAAAATATTCCAATAAGCATGATGCTGATTATAATGAATTGTGTTTTTTCAAACATCGTGTAAATGTTATCAATGGGATGTAAATTTTTGTAACATTTAAGCAAAAATCGACACGATACTATTATTGTCCTGTGACTATGAGCGACAATGTTTAGGCATATGTCAAACACATAACATTTCATGAAACATTATAGACATTTTCAAAATGTTAGTATCAACATTGTCACAATGGTAATAGGATGTTCTGCAAACAGAGCTCTAAACAAATTCGTTAGTGATAAGAGTACGAAAAAACTTGTGGCCTATAGTGGATAGTTTGTTATTCAAATGCAAGACCGTTATGAAATGTTTTTCTCAAAATAGTTCAAATTGACAAAACTGTTTTATGATGTTTAGGCACACATTTTTATGATGTTGAGGCAAACATTTTTATGACATTAGGCAAACGTTTTTATGACATTAGGCAAACGTTTTTAGACATTAGGGCAACATTTTTTGATGTCGGCAAACATTTGATAAAAGATCATTATGCACGCTACATATAGCATCTTGGTTAAACACCAAATAATATATTAAAGGTTTGCTTTTAACAAAACAGAAATACAAACGGGAGCCTATTATTAAAATAACATTAAAATGGGGTGGCGGAAGTTAGCCGTGGTTCCAGTGGATACTGCATTAGACTCTTAATTCAAACGGACAAGTTCGATTCCGACATAGGTAAGTGACAAAGGACATCACCGGATAAGGAATGAAGGACGCCCTCTATAGTTTGCATGAGAACGGATGAACTCTAAACCGTTTGGCATCATAAATCGACATGCTCAAAGTTACCTTTTGCTGGTTTTCCCAAAAATCATCTGGACATTAAATTCCAACAGGCGGTTGTGTAAAGTGTATAATAAAGGTTCAATAGGTAATTGGAATTTCCATATTGAACCCCCCCCACCAAGAACCTCAATGCGCTTTGCAAGCATGTGGCTATATTATTAGAAACATAGATATGAGTGGCAGTGCTGGTTCTTGGGGGCGGGGGGAAGACCTCATTTTTGCATTTTTGTTTTCTGGGGAGCCGGTGTGAAAGCAGATATTGTCCGGCGGGAGCATAGCCGGGGCTCCATAGACGAATTAAAGCGTGAAAACTAATGTTGCGTGAAGAGTCACACTGAATCGAGGCCCTATTCTTCACCATTGGTTCAGACGATGAGTACGCCGGACAATAATAACTTCTACCCGAACACTAAATGGAATTGCCAAAAACAAACAACAACAACCTATTATATAAAAAACCATGGCGGTAAGAAATGCTAATCAACAAGGGCTCAGTTCAGTAGCCTGGACGAGAACATGTTAACAACAGCTGGCATGCATGTCGTGGTATCATAAATCATACAAGAGAATGTATGCTAAATAAAGGTGTTTTTTTTTGGATGAAAGCTATGGAACTGCGCCATGGGAATTGTGATTTTATTAGCTCATATTAACTTGTTCATGATATAAATAGTGCGGTGGGGCCGTTGTGTTGTAGTCAGGAGTCTGCTTGGTGTGAGCATGGAAGAAAGAGATAAGAAGGAACCAAAACACGACTTACACAATCCGATTTTAATCTGTTTATCCATTCACCCGCACAAAAGGATTCAAAAAGCACCCTTTGATCATAATCCCTCTTGCGCAAATAAATTTCCATATTAACAACATGTTACGGCTGTCTCCGGTGTGTATTTGTTGGTGTTTTCTTTATATAAAGAAGTTAATGTACATCGTTATTGCGTTCAGCTTTAGGACTACGGGCCAAAATAGGTCCATACAATGATAGACAAGACACTGTGGGTCGAAACTGCCTGGTTAATTGAGGTCAACATTTTACATACACATGGGAAAATAGCCAGGGATCGTCAAGGACGACCCAAGACAGAACCCCGCACTGTGTCTTCAGTGCAGTCCCCAAGGGATGTTAAGAAATTTCCACTGAGTTGCAAGTTGTGCATGTTTTCATGGATACTTTGAAGCAAGTTTAAGGTATGCATGTATGTATGTCATTAGTGTGATACTAAATGTTGCAGCCCTGTTGTGTTTTGTATTATGTAAACACTATGTATGAAAACATTTAACATAAAATGTGTGATGTACTACTTTTGTGATTCTTTTTAAATTTTTGGTATATTGGTCAATGCATTTTTTTTCATTTTTGTTATGATGTTGTCTTTTGCAAGATAACATTCCATTATGTTAGCTCTATCAACAAATGTTTTTTTCGCATATGTTGTACAAGTGTCAAGTTACATTTCATTACCATATGTTAATCACTGTGTTAGTTTTCCTAAAGATGTTTCAAACATAATAAAACACTAACATTGAGCTTACAATGACCTGTAAAAATAGTGCCTTGTTTTATAACCTTTTAGCTCAATATTAAGCATGTATTATTCATTAGTATCTTTAACTATTTATTTTCTGTTCTTCAGAAGTTGTTATTTTGGCCGTTACAACTAAATAGTGATAATATTGTTAAACTACCTGTCCATTCTGGTCATATGCCTTGTTCACTAGTGGTTTTTACCATTTTTGTTTTTTTTTTTTTTTTTTTTTTTTTGGGGTTTTTTTTATTATTTTTTTATTTGTTTTTTTTTTTTTTTTTTTTTTTTCTTTTTTTGGGGATTTTTTTTTTTTTTTTTAATTTTTTATATTTTTTTTACAGTTCCAATTGTCCTTTCATTTAGTACATGCGGCAACACTAAACCCAATCCCAGGGTTAAAGAGAAGAAAAAGAGTTATCCGAGGTGAGGAGGGGTATGGGCAATAGGAGGAGATTGGGGGTGGGGAGGGGGAAGAGGTAAAAAGGGAAGAAGCTTTGGTGAGAGAAGGATGATCACCAGTGGGAGCAACAGAAAAAGGTACAGATTGGCCTTGGACCGCTGCCTACTATAAACTAACATATGGTCCTATTTTGTTTGGATTAAAAGTGGGGTTGACTTGAGTGGTTTCTTATAACTTGGAAAAAGACCGACCTTTCTACTGTTAGCAGGCATAATTTGGCCGGGGTCCTTACTGCCCAAGAATTGCCCCAGTGATTAAAAATAAAGGATAAAGGTTTAACTAAATTTGAACGCGGGCGGGGGGGGGGGTTCGGGCCTTGGATTTTCGTTGGGCACCCATGCACGTTCCAGGGTTCTGAAAGTGACCCCTAACGGGACCAAATTTTACCCCCCCCCCCTCAGTTTAAAAATATATACCCGGCCCTAATTGGACCAACTTTGGTGAAATTATACAGTTTTCATGAAATATACACCTGATACCGGCACAGCAGTATATACATCCCAGACAGGTTATGTTCTATTTTCAATATATTTTCCACTAGTATTATCCGAGTTCTATACTCTTTTGAATTCCACTTATAATATAATATAGCAACGTCTTTATTTTAATCAAATTTTTTCACTGTACTGCATTATTTACATAATTCTTAACATATTGGTTTTTTTTTAATTTTTTAGGTTTTTTCTTTTTTTAATATAAAATTGATTGAAGATTGAGGTAATTTGCAGTAAGATTATACCCATTTGCGGGACCTTTCTCAAAACAAAACACGATACAAATTTAAAATAGCCATAATACAGAAAATGACATCTGCTTACGCAGAAAAAATACACTTAGGGTTATTTTTGCTGATATGTTCGGTTAATTTTTCTTATTGGTATCATTTGAACCGTCACAATCACAACTGAATTTGTACCCCCAATTGGGACTAGACTTGATTGCAGTTAGTCCCTCTTTTTTTGCAATGGATTCCCGACAAAATTCAAGACCCCCCCGATCGCGTTGATCGGTATCTATGGAAACCGCCATATGTATGAGTATTTTCTTCGCAGTAAATAGCAACCACGACTAAAACTTTTCTGCGAGCGAGAAAATCGAATAGGATTATCCTCGAGGATCATTGAGGAATATGAATAACAATTGCAATTATGGGGCGGCCGATAGATCGTTCCTGTAACGTCCAGTGGGTCGTTGTGGTTCCTTCTTATCTATTTCTTCCATGGTGTGAGGACGGTCATATAATCCAAATCTTTGCAGAATAAGCTATTAGTTATTTGGGTATTGTTATAACCGGCTGCCTCATTAGCCTCTTTGTAGCTTAGGAAGGACAAAAGGTTCTATTTAGGCGTCACTTACAGCTCCATAACAAGGGCAGCTATGCAACATCTTCCTGTTTTCTTCTATAAAATAATAAATGGTCGTTGAATAAGGTGAAATATAACTATGACGATTATACATGGCCTCCTTCCTCCTTATCCGGCGATGTCCTTTACTCCTAGTATGTAACTGTGTTAAACATTCGTTGAAGCATATACTAACATATACTGAATAACAGCAAAGAAGATGTTATTTTTTTCTCAAGATAATTAACTTTATTTAATTAATTACATGCATGTTTGATAAACTGTTTCTTAAATATCTTGATAACATCTGAAGAGAATGTTTTTAGAACGTTCACAAAACATTTTTGTGTTTGTTGGGTCATTCGTCCACCCACATTGCAGTATACAAGCAAGTTAGTACATTCACTGAGCAAATAGCGGTAGTGTGTCATGTTGTCTACAAAGGGTGGGGCAAATAATGGTGGGGATCTGACCCCCTTACAGTGAAATTCAAAACTCAAAAAGCTAGTCTAACTTGCAATAATAATGTAATGCAAAATAAATAAATTAATAACTTCTTTCAGATTACTCTGCCATATCCTCATCCCAATCCTAACCCTAAATTCCCTAAGCCTATCATAACCCTAATAAAATGGTGGGGTATTCTAAAACAAATATAAAATACATTAATTGCTCTCGTTTCTTCATAAATGAATGTATTTCAATATTTTACAGCTCGTATGTCGTCGGAGGGAGTAACAGTTAATTGGTAATCTAATTTTTTATTTATTTTAAAATTTATATTGTTTTGTTATTTATTAATATTTCTATAAAATAAAAATGCGTTTCTGCGAAAGCGATACCTTTTATAGTTCTCTGTAATAAGCCCAGTTGGTATTTTATGGTTGATCCGTTTTATGGGATTATGTCTATTAAATGACGAAATGCTTTCATTTCATTGTTATTACTGTTAATCCTTTCGTCTCTTAATGCAGTGATGTGTTTTTTGAAGTTAATAAAAATGAATAAAAGCACATCGCCCTTAGATGGTCTAGTAACATTTCCCGTATGTTGAATGTTTATCATTTTTACGAAATTAAGGGAAATGGTACTAAATATTAAAGTCTTCAAATAAGCCAAGTGTCGAAGCTTGCAAAAACTTCATTAATTAATAAATTAGAAATTTGGCAATTGTGACGTATGTTGCATAACAGAGATTTTGGCGTATTACATAGTGACGGTTGTTGAATCCTCTGTTATAGAAGTGTATACTTGATTTCCCACCAGGGCTTTTTAAATACATTTGTTAGTAAATATTCTCATCTTAAATTTATCACTGACACAAGCAAAAGTATGTAATTAATTGATAAATATTTCTATTACTAGAAATTTATACTATATTTACAGTTCAAAGCGGTGAATCTCGGCAATCTACTGAACATCCGTCATTATGTCTTAATCCAAATTGAGAAATTCGCGATGACGGACGTTGGTTTGACGGATGTTCGGAAAACACCGCTTGTTGTATTCCATAATGACGTATGCTGAATAACGCTTTAGAATAGGTAAATTCAACATCCGTCACTATGTCATGAACCTAATCGCCAATTTGCATAAATTTTGGTGTGACGGATAAGATGAGTAACTTTTCCAATGTATTACACCCATT